>JADGJK010000149.1:0-50520 GCA_027600645.1 Nowakowskiella sp. JEL0407 | reverse complement strand
AAGGAATAAAGTAGCGCCACGATACAAAGAAAAACTAGATCTATAAAAATGTTCAAAGTCCAAAATGTCCAAATGTGCTTTCAAGCGAAATTATCACTTAAATTTCTAATAAAAATGGCGCTTTCAGAAATTTTTAGATGGCTTTGAAAATTCTATTTATATGCAAGGCGCTTCAAAAAATAATCTACATACATAGAAACGCAAAAAAAACCCCCCAAAAAAAAACAAACAAATTAATCAAATAATAAATGAATAAACAATAACTATTTATAATGTTCAGTTTTCCAATTATCCGTAAGAAATGGAACATTAAAACTCAAAAAGCCGAGATTCGAAAAAAATATACCACCCACGTAATGGTTAAAAAATACTGTTTAAAATTCACGTAAAACGTTGATCAGACGAAACCACTCCGCTTAGACTAAGCATCCGTGCTTGATAGCCTTCGTAATTAGTGAAATAATGTGAGAGGAATGATTAAATGAAAATAAACATATCTCTTGCAGTTTAATAAAAATGACTTAACCTGTATGTGCTCCTTTACTCTTAAAGATTGTAATGAAAATTTTCTTCCAGAAAAAATTATGAAATTCCGAAACTGAATGGAGAAGTCTTTTTCATTCAAAGAAGCCATTTTGTAATCTAAAATCATAACAAAGCTAATAATATCTTTTATTATACACAAATGAAATAAATAATACGTAAACACTGACACTTTGCTTTGGATTCGGAATGTAACTGAATATAACGAAAACGTATAATAGAGATCCCCCCTTAAATAAAGGTGAACTACAAAATATAAAACCGAAGGTAAAAAGCAGAATAACAGTAATGTATATGTAAAATAATACGCTTCGTTACGCTAAGCTACACTCGCTTTCTATAATCCAAATAGTATTCAATTATTTTAATATATAAAATAAAAGTAGCGGGGTGACTTTCATCGATGGCGTCATTTTGATTGTGCGGTGTGTAGAGGTTTCTTCGACAATAACTGAAATCGTTTGGAATGGGAAAACATGAAATTTCTCCTTCAAATGATAAATATACATAACATAACGCTTAGCATAATATAAGCTAAACGATTGTGTTCATAAAGTAGCGGTTGTTGATCATAAGTTTAGCTTAACAGTGATATTCCTTGAGCATTTTTATCCTATTGGGAAGACCATAATTAAGGATAAAAATATTTGCCAAAACTTTCACTTTCACTATTTATCTTTGTTCAGATATCAAGTTTTCTTTTTTGATTTAAACAAACTTATATAGTTTGTGATATGACTCACCCTAAACACCACATTCTCAATTCAGGAGTTGTGTGGACATTTGGACATTTTGGACTTATTTTGATTTTCTTTGTATTTATAGATCTTGTTTTTCTTTGGATTTAATTTATTACATTCTGTTTGTCTGTTGAATATTTTCTTTGTTTCGTTGTTCCCTTGCTCCTGGCTGAGTTTTGTTGGACATTCTTTAGGTTGACTTATGTTATTTCATCATTGTGGGGTTGACTGAAGCGCAGGGTTTTCCTTTTGAAATCTTCAAGTCTTCAATCGTTTGTTTAATTTATTCTAATTGTTTAAACGTTTGAACTTGAAGCATCTTAATCGTCTCTATCTATTTTCAACTAAACTTTTTAAAAAAAATCATTCAAATTTAAACTCCATCCCCAGAAGCGCTCAGAGATTCTTATCACCAATTTTTGTGATCACTGTAAAAGCACTGATCTCGCAAGTTTTTTTTGTAGTCTCTGACGCCTTCATTCTAAAACTCATAACTTCTAACGAACAGGACAAAGTGCAGTTTATGAACAAGTATAGAGATGTAGTCATGTAAAATAGGGGTAATAAAAACTAGTTCGCAGATTCAAAATGTCAATTCGCTTTTTTGGATTTCAAGTTGCGGGAGTTGAAATCAAATAGAAGTTATAACAGGGACTCTGCCACACTTCAAACACATTACAATTAGAATAAAACAATAAATAGAAACAAATCGAATAAACAAGTAACTACATTCATTCTACACTACAAATGAAAACAAATTCTATAAGTTCAACCACCACATCAAAAAGACACCCTGCGATTCAGTCAACCCCTGCGCATCAATAAGTAAAGAATGTCCAAACGCAAAGGGTGAAACAATGAAATAACTCAGCAAAAACAAACAGAATGTAAAGAAAGAAAAACAAACAAAAGAAGAGAAGAAGAGAAATAACAAAACAATTACAAAGAAAAACAAGATCTATAAAATGTTCAAAGTCCAAAATGTCCAAATGTCCCCTTCCAAAAGTTTTTCTAGACAATTGTGACTTTCGATTCTAAAAAAATCCCCAGAGATAGCTCAAAATTCAAAAAAAAAAAAAAACAAAACAGATGAGACTCAGCAAAATATCTCCAACTAACAATATCAATGCTACTTTTTATTTTTTTTGGAAGTTTTTGCAAAAAAAAATTACGACGTTAATGTCAATTTTTTTTTCCTTTTGAATCAATATTTCAAGGTCATGTCATGGATATACCTTCTGTTCCTATGACAGATTCAGAAAATGTTGCCGAATATTGCAAGGAAAGGATATAGTAATCAGAATCCATGTACGCCAAACGTAGATTTCACATTGCGGATTTCAATTACATATATTTTTTCCGACTTACCAGAGAGCAATTTTGAGTTTAATTATTTGCTGAATGAATATATGACTTCAGATCTTGATTTTTGCTTTTACTTTTTTTTTTTATTCATATTTTTCATTTCATTTTAGCTCACCAGATACACATTGCTTTGGTGCTTTTTCTAAAAGGAAATTGGTTGAATTTCTCGAAATCAATAAAACCAATAGGTAGGATAAATATGATTCTGCTAAAATTCAATTTAATCTATTTCGTGCTCAGTTAATATGGTTAAAAAAGGACTTCGACACTTGATTTTACAAAATCTAAACCATGCAAAGTTGGAAATAGACAGAAACGATTCAGATGCTCCGAGACCACAATTAGAATCAAAGAGAACAAAAAAGCACCAAACTTCATTTGTTACCTTCGAGTTATAGCATAAAGAATTAGAACAAAAACGTTTAAAGACTTTTGAAAGGCTCTTCGGTGAACCCCACAATCTCTAAGTAATAGAAAACTACAAAAAGAAAGTCCAAATCCAAAAAGGGTTCAAAGTCCAAAATGTACAAATATCTTTCATCAGCCGCATGGAAAGGAACTTATCAGGTTGACTCTTCTAAAAGAAAAAAAAATAATCTCTACATCAGTATCTTTTTTTCGTGCAATTGCATGAAAAAACCAGATGAATTCCAATTATTAAACTCTAAATTTGGAAAAATTTATATTGAAACTTACCTTTTGCTTTAATTTTGGATACACACAATTCCTCATTACGTTTCTTCAGAAATGAGAATCAAATAAATGGAAAACTTCAAGACTTTATCGATTAACTTAATTTTAGGTTTGAGCGTTCAAACAAAAGAATGAATGCCTTATAGCTTGATAAATGATGTTTTCAAGTTAATGGTTCGGTAAAAATGTGAGCACCAACAGAGCCAATACAAAAAAAAAAGTAAAAATACATTTAAAAAGCAAAAAAAAATATAGCAATAAAAAATATAATCCTTAAAATATTTATAATCTTATATTTGTTCAACTAACACTTTTTATTTTCGTTGTGTTTTTTTAATCCATCTATCCATTACACCAAGAAGCCAAATTTAAATCTAACAATAATTATCATACCCCACTCCATAGTATTATTTTCAAAACTGCAGCTAATTCTGTTTTATTATCATATCAACAAAGGGACTAAAGTTGTTGCTTGGATATCGATAAATAATTCCTTTCTCGTATAATCTCATTTCTTTTCATTTCAATCCTTAAATGAGAGCAAATTAATGCAATGAATGCTACATAGCCATATCAAGCATTGCAAACTTTTGGCTGGAACTAAACTGTCAGTTCACAGCGCAATACTAGTTGATTTCAAATAGAGACAATTTGGATGCTTCTAGTTCAAACGTTTAAACAATTAGAATAAAACAAACAAACGCTTGATGACTTGAAGATTTGAAAGGGAGAACACATTCTATATAAGTTCGGCACACAGCCATCAAGACCCTGCGCTTCAGTCAACCCCACAATGATGAAATAACATAAAACAAACTAAAAAATGTCCAATCGCAAAACAGTTACAAAGAAAAAAAAACTAGATCTTTAAAAATGTTCAAAGTCCAAAATATCAAAATTTCCACTTCCAACGATATTTGCTTCAGAATTTATTCTATTTCTTGCGCTTCTTTTCGCAATTTATCTTCCGAATCTATCACACAGAAAAACCCTCACCAATCTTTTTTGAAGAAAAAAACTAGATAAATAAAATTTTGATTTGGATTCTACAAGTAAAATTATAGAGAGAAGTTTCCAGACCCAAGAAAAATAAGTGCAAAAAAAAATTCTTGAATTCCCAGGATTGACAAATCTGCTTTCTCAAAGCGCACACCTCCAAGCAGTATGTATCTTTCAGGAATCAGCTATTGGTTAAACTTCTGCTCTGTGTATTTGCACAAATATTTGCATAAATGTTGTGTTCTACAAAATTTGTAGCAAAAAAATTATTGCTTGAATTTTGTAACCGTAATGATTATACTAAATTTAAAACTTTTCAAAACATCATATGCATTGCTGTGGGACTTATGGACGTTTAAACATTTTTATATTTATTTGTTTTACATTTTCCTTTTTATTTTAATCCTTCACACGTTTATTTTCGTTTTTGTGTTGATTTAATTTTGTGTTGAATTGTTTCTTTTTTTTCGTTTGTTGCTTTATTCTATTTGTTTAACATTTGAACATGAAGGTAACTAATAAAGTCTTCAAGCTGTTTTTTTGTTTTATTCAAATTGTTTAATTGTTTGAACTTAAATCATCTGAATCGTCTCTGTCTAATTCCAAAACTGGGCATTGTTTGAACTGGTCGAGAGCTTGGTTTGAACTCAAACTCCGATAAAAAAGGATCTATATTAAAATAAAATCCAATAAATAAATCAAATTTTTGAAAATTATAATCTTAAAAAAGTCTAAAAAAAAAGTCTAAATTAGCTATAATATAAACGCATTCATTGTATAATCCTATATTTAGCCCAATTATTCCCCAAGGTTCTACAACTTCTTAACTTTAATTCGTATCATGAGAATGAATCTGTAGAAAATTTAGGGAGCTAAAACGTTATTTCGATGTGTTGATATGTGAAGTATATAAAATTGCGATGAAATTGCGGTCATTTCTTATTCAAAAAATTTCAAAAATTGTTTCAAAATCGTTTATAGAACGCCCCTGCATTCATGGTAAAATATGGGTAGATAATTGTTAATATTAGAAAATATTTACAAACTGTTTTAATTTTTATCTATTCAGGGTGATCATGAGAGAATTGAACATAAGAATAAGCTTAAATGCAGGAATTGACCTTTTTCATGCCGCAAGTATTAAATTTTGAATTGTTCTTAGGAGGTGGTGCCAGTTTTTAAATGAAGATTTCATTAATAAAATTTTTTCTTATGCATTAGAATTTCACATTAAAAATAGCTTTTTGCTTTATTTTATTACTTTTTTATTTCGAAAGTTGTTAAGAATTGACTAAATGTCATCAACATAAAAATATAAAATTTTAAAATCAAACATTCGGTATGTTTGTGAGGCACGACATTGCAATCTCAAAATCCTAAAAAAATCGTTACGGTTCGTTTCAAAATTAATCTTGGCGTTAAAAACCTTATTTATTTTTATTGTATTTGGATACAGGATATGATCCTGATGCATTGTTTTTATTCGTCCTTGATGGTTAAAAAAACTCGATGTTCCAGCATTTCTGGGAATACTCATAAGGTGATTGAGTGAAAAACAAAATTTAAAGACGCACCTCCACATCATCTCTCCTTCAAACATATCCAAAGCAGAAACATCATCAATACTCTTTTGGAACGCGTACAGCGTAATCAACTCCCAATTCTCACCAAAACAGCCTTTCCGATTATCCAAAACGTTGATGAGCTCGGTTAATTCCAACGACAACATCGATGAGTCCAACATCACCATCCCACCCTTAACAAAAACCTCAGATACACTCGCACCGTTTTCCAATATCAAATAAATTGCCGCGTTTTGTTTCATTTGTGTGAATTCACGCCAACAGGTTTAATGATCCAATGATCCAGAATTTCAACAGTTAATAGGATTACAAGGTTTTCACCCGTTCTGGAAATCTGATAAGTCGATGCAGGTTCTCCAAACGCATTGTAGTTGTCTCGTGTTTGTTGGAAATTCACAAAGTTGAAATTTTCATGTAAGTAAATTATCACTTTTGACTTTTTCAACTGTTCGCAAAAATATTTGTGGTCTCCGTAAAAGTTGCTGATGTTGAATAGTCCTTCGAGGTATCCTATTTGGGTTATTTTCGTTGAATGGTCGAACCAATTTATAGACGGTTGGAGGAGTAAAGATTGGGCGATTGACAGGTATTCGAGTTGTGCAGCACGCGCTATTTCGGGTAGCGAGAATGTGGTAGGAGGTAGAGGGGTGGAGCAAATGCACACATCGAGGGAATTAGGAGTACCGTTGGTTGGAATAAGAAAACGAGCGGAGGATTCGCTATGAAGAGTTAATAATGCTTTCTTATGCGTTTGAAGATACTGAGAGAGAGGCGGATCTTTGAAAGAGTCGATTTTTTCGTAGGGAAATTCATGCAGAAAAGATAAATTAATCAGAAATCGGGAATTGTCATTTGCCATTATTCTTTTTTGGCAAAGAAATGTTGAAAATGCATTTAGCAATCGGGGAAGATCTTTGTAATATTTTCAACTTGAATTTGAATTCACGGTGTTGCTGTTCAGAAACTTTGATACATCCCGAACATTAAACATTTCCATTTCAGTCTCTAACAATGAATACCAATCCTTACAATGCTCAACTCTCTAGAAAAGGTTCAGAAATTAGAAATACATGAAATCAGATAAGCCGAAAAAGAAGCACGCAACAAAGTACCCATTGATCTGCAATCCATTCCTTATGCTTATATTGTAATCCCCCACCGAGCTGTTTTGGTAGTTGTTCGTAATCAATGTACGCCGTTAAATTACTACACATTCGAATCTGCAAAAAGAATACGAAAAAGTCGGTTAATAAATGATATTTCAATGAGAAAAGAGAGTTCGAATAAAATAAAGAATGATAAATAAATATCTATGTGTGTTTTTTTTTAAAAAATATCTAATCTAAAAACCTCGTCAAGCATCACACCATCACCACTCACAGCTGGTTTAATAGAAAACGGAAACATTTGCGCCCACCAAGGCGCATTGCAGCACAATACAATTGAAAGTTTCACTGGTAGGCAATTCTATAAATGGAAAATCAAAATTAGTATTGCACAGTACAGTAGTAGAACAATTCAAGATTTCAATACTTGGAGCCAATCCAAGATCACGCGATGAAGTTCCATTATTGCCGATCGATCTTGGGTATCTTCCAAATTACTAATAAAACAAATTCCATGTTGCAGCGTCTCTATTCTTTAAATTAAGAAATACAATATTGGAACAAAACTTCAAACAGTGGATCTACAAAACAAAAATTGAACTTACGAATTACAAGCTCGATCCGTAAGAAACAAAATAACACTAAACAACCTCTTCAGTAAATCTTGATCAATGACAGTCCCAGCAATCCTCGCGTTGAATATCAAAATAGTATTTCCCTGTCGATCGTGGGTTCCAGGTAAATAAAACAATGGTGCTGGTGTATTCGATAATGGTGATGTAATTACATTCGGTTCGTGCGTTACAGATTCTATCGCGTCGTCTTCGACTGTTGGTTCTTTTGTAAGTTTGGCTGGTGGTTCAATTGTCGTTGCAGAGGTTGATTTACTTGAAAATGGGTAAAACCATGAAGTACTCGGGGTAGGAAGGGAAAAAGATGAACGTGGTGATATTGTAGACAATGCTAGAATTTCAGGGGGAAGGGAGAGACTTAGGAGTGAAACAAAATGAGAGAGTTGCAGGAAATATGGGGAATTGATTTCATGTTGGTGGATTAATCGCGAGAAATTTTTGTAGAGGTTCACTGAAGGTTGAACTGCGAAATCTTTTGCAGCAAGAAATTGAAGTGCGAGGCGGGATGTTATTCGTTCCTGTGGTGTGGTTTCTTCTAATAAATCAGCAACGCCCGTCATAAAGTCTACTACTCTCTAAAAAAAAACAGCATAAAGAAAATTTAGGTAGTACTAAATAACCAAAATACTTCTTGCTGTTCGGGAGTGAGTGTTAGAGGCATAGCCTGAGCATAATGGTCTTCGTCCTGTTCATGCAAGACCAAGTTTCTTTCCGGCAAGGATTCTTTGAATTTAATTCCGTTCGAGTTCGATTTTTTCCTCTGAGTGCCCATGGTTGAATTATTGTTGTTAATTAATGAATTGTTTGTAATTGCTGCAAATGTTGAGAAGCCAAATTCCATTAATGGCTCTTTCGAATCCAAAACCAAAAAATTTTATTTCTGAAATCAGAATCAAAACTCAAAATAAAAAATATATTATCACATTGGTTGCTGGTCTGGTGCTAGTTGAGGTAGCTGATATTGCTGTCGAATGGATGCTTCCCGATAATTTTGAAGAGAAGGAAGTCTTGGATAAGCACTATTTGAATAATTTACACGCTCATCCTCATATTGAAGTGGAGGCAATGGAAACGACGGGGTGTATTCGCGACTTGTCGGAGACTGTGAGTTTTCCATATGTTGCCGTTCGTTTGGTTTGTCGGAATGCATCCTCGTGGGATAATTCGGAGCGCGCTGTTGGATCAAGGAAGACGTGGGAGTCAAGCTATTGTTATTATGTCGGACATGTTTCGTAAGAATAATCGGAACTCGACAGTCAGGTTCGACTGGGTTGATTTCGTCCGGGAAAAGCGGCGCTAGCCTCCAGTGCTTTACTACCTCAGACTCCACCCATCGTCCTCCTAAGGCCGGCTGAAGTATATAACCTCTTTGGGAAAATTTTTGCAACAACTTCACACACTGCTCTACCTCTGCTTGGGTAATATCTTGGCCATTCTCATCATAACTCCATCTCCACGTAGGTCCTCGAGATTCAGTGTTATTCGATTGGTGGTAGTTGGCATAATTTCCGTTGAGTTGTGACGGACTGTAGCTTCGATCCGAATATCTATTCATTACCGGAGGAGACATTCTGTTTTGCATCGAATCATAATACGGATGGTTTTGAGGCTGTTGCGGGTGTTGGTAGGGGTGTGATCGATTTATAGTGTGTGAAGGGTGTCTCATTGGACCAGTACTGCCGGGAACCGTTTCTGATGGGTGGCCTGGAACGTAACGAGGAGGCTTTTGAGAGAAAATAGGAGTATTTGATGACGGCGAAGTGGAAACTTTCGATTTTGGTATCGTCGATGGCATATCATCATCTTTTTCCAAATCATTAAACTCCAAATCTTCTTCCAAATCACTCAAAACCGGTGGTTCTGTGCCAATCAACTCGGTTGTATCTTCTGCGGGATTAGCAAGACCCGTAACTTCACCATTCGCAAGTAATACCGCCCAAACTTGACCAATCATCGAACTGGTAATAGAATCCTGATCGTTCCCAGCTTTCCTCAAAACCGAATCCCACAATTTCCGAATATCTTGTCGACTTCGTGCCAGTTGTTTTAAAGCTCTACACAAGCGCTCGCGACAGGGAAGATCCGTAAACCCGTCCAATTGTTTCAAAACTACAGCGCAATCCAGAAAGCGATAAACCTGTAAGTGGAAAAAAAGAATTGAAAAAAAGTTGTAAGAGTTCATGTGAATGTTTAAACAATAAATTTACCTGTGCGCGAGAGATTTTCCAAGAGTCTCTAAAATATGCTTCCAAAGAACTCGACTTGGATTTGTATAGTTTATGAGAAACGATGGCATGTACGGCAATTACAGTGCGTTTAAACCGATTTTGTTTCTGATTTATATCGTCTCTGTTAAGATGGTGTAAGACCTTTAAATCGATCCTCTGTTCCTCCTGTTTAAGCAAGTCCATTTCTGGGAATCGAAACTGGTGATGAGCAATTATCGCTTCGTGTCACGTTTCTTCTTATTTGTCAGACGTTGAAACAGAAAAAAAGTGATAAAGATCATCACCTACTGTTTTCGGAATTCTGATAGATGTTTATCATTTATTTTATCTGATGCAAATATGTTCCGATTACTATCGATCGTAGATAGTCTTATGTAAAGCTTTTCCATACTCCTGCGACACCCTCAGTTTCGTTTCCAATCCTTAATCCCTCCTCACTCAACACAAACTCGCTAAAACAGTCCCCACTGGGAGAAACAACCTGCACTTCTGCTGCCCAGGGATAAAACATGAACTTTGGATTCCCGGGGTCTGCCTTTGAACATTCAAGACCACAGCAACATTCGTGTCCCTCAGCAAACTCTTTGATTCGCACGCTTTCCACAATACACCCGACTCCGTCTGCACTTGTAAACTCATTACATCCACCAAATTCAGCTCGATCAATATTAATTCCGTTTCTCGCATTAAAAATAACAAGTTCTTTAGTTCCACCAGAAACGGGAGACGTCAGACGCCAACTTGCAAGTGCGTTGGTCAATGCATATCGTACAGCAATCATCAACTTCGCAACATCTTTCGGATCCGAATCGTTTTGATTGGTGAATTTTCCAAAGATCGATTTTGAGATGTTGAAGGGATAATCAGGATCGCCTCGAGTGGGAATTAGTTACAAAAGATACGCTAGTTTCGGTAACTTATCAGCGATCTTGTTTGTTGATTTGGTGGAAAGGTTTTTTGCAATCAACGTATTCGCCCAGCGCATCACATATTCCACAACCTCCCATTCACCAGAATCTTCCTTATAAAATATTCTATTGTCGCCAGAACCTTCATAAATTGATATAACTTGTCCGGTGAATTCGACAACGAGCTGAACGACATATTTTTTTACACTCGCCTTCTGGACTTGCGAATCAACTGTGTTCAACTGCATCGAAACAACCATCCAAATTCCACGCGTGAACTCTTTCATACAAACGATATCAGGCATCAATTCTGTTGACTCGAGGAGCCGTTTCAATTTCGAGTCTTCACCTTCTCATCCCAATCCATTCCGAAGGCCAACGACGTTGCAGTGCTAGCAGAAAGCACTCCACACGTAAAATCATGCAATCGCGACAATAAAAACCGTTTCGCAACACACACTGCCTTTGGATTTGAAAGTAAACTTGAGTGTAAACAACACGTTGACTGGTAGATAACGGTAAGAGTCGATTCGTTGAGTACAATCTGTTTACTGTGTTCGTAACGCTGAGGAGCGAATCTCTTGACGATTGAACCAAGCACGCTACATTTGATGAGGTGTGTAGAGATCGTTAAAGTCGTGGATTTGTCGAACTGTTTCCATCTGCCATCTCCAAAATCAAGCATTTGCGATATATTTAACAAGTCAAGTTTATTTTTTTTAGAGAGATTCGACGGATTGGAGAGACAACAGTGCACGTCGATGCATTTCCTGACGTTGGTAAGGCCAAACGAGTGAAAGTTCTCTTCTTTCCAGTCGTATCAGGTTGAAGATTCGTCACGAGTGCAGTGGATGGTTTTGTAGGAGGTTTACATTGCGTTTTATCCACATTTTTGGTAGGTGCAGGGACGGGGTTCTCTATTGCTGTGACCGCAGTTTGAGTGAGTGTGTTGGATGGTAAATTTGAATTTGTAGGAGAGATCACACCAACAGGAGAGGGCACTGATGCAGTACTAGGTGAAGAAGCAGCGGAGGATTTGGTAGTATTGGTAACTGGTTTTGAAAGAAAAGGGGACGAGGAATAGAACGCGGATAATCTGTCCAGCAACGCTTGTTTATACCCACCCACAGTCAAACCTGAAGCACGCAGATGAGAGAATAAATTACTATTAATAAAAAAAAGAAAAAAGAGACCATGATTCCTGCACAGATCCTTGAGTACGGGCACAGTCAGTTTGGAGAGAGCTGGTCTGTCTGTGGCTTGGTCCATTTTAGTTTGACATTGTTGACACGCAAGTCACGTCTTCTTGTGATTGGAACATGTTCAGAAACACTTTCCAGGTTAGCCCTTCCTCCTTAACTTGTGTTTATTCGTATCTCTGACATTAATTTATTTCAAAAGTCGGGCTTTTTGTCGATCCTTTACAGTATTGGGTATATTCCGTTTTCTCCTTTGCTTCTTTTGAATTAACCCACTTACCACCACACAGCTCAAAACCACTCCAAATCTGGGACAAAAAAGTCCGCAATGGTCACATAAAGCGCATCACCGACAACGACATTCAATCCTCAGTTTTGGAAATTATCGGTACAAATGTTTCCACAAATTACATTACTTGTCCGGCTCAGCAGAATCGTACCCTCGGGATTAAACTGCCGTTTTTGGTTATGATTATTAAGAATTTGAAAAAGTACTTTACTTTTGAGGTTCAGGTGTTGGATGATAAGAATGTTAGAAGAAGATTTAGAGCTTCTAATTATCAGGTACTCTCTCCCCCTCCTTTTTTATACTTTTAATTCATCTCTCTCCTTCTCTCTCTGTCTTTCTTAATCCATTACCCATTCACTCCCTATTTACTCGCAATGCTTTCTTAATTTCGTTTTTAATCTCTCATACTCACTACAGTCAACGACTCGAGTGAAACCATTCATCTGTACAATGCCAATGCGTTTAGACGACGGCTGGAACCAAATTCAATTCAATCTTTCCGATTTCACTCGCAGAGCGTACGGAACAAACTATATCGAAACTCTCCGTGTTCAGATTCACGCTAATTGTCGAATCAGACGTATTTACTTTTCTGATCGGTTATATTCGGAAGAAGAATTACCGCCTGAATTCAAACTCTTCCTTCCCATTCAGAAGCAGGCGTAGATAAAAGGCTTGGCTTACTTTTTTCTTAGTTTAATTTAAAACGGATTCTTGTTCGGTGGTTGATTTACAAAAAAGAAAGGATACCATCCTCTTGTAATAAAAAAAATTAAAATGTTAAAGTGCTTTTATTTCACATCTGTAGTAAAGCTGGATCAAGCATCAAACTCTTCATCTTCAAACGTATTATCCGGAACTTGATACAATCGAATAATTGGCTTTAAAAAATAATTTAGCGCTTGGATACTTATATATCTAAATACTTTCGTACCTTGTTTGGATCTCTCGCTAAAACAAACTTGCCATCCTCCATGTCCATACATAAATCAACAATCGTCTTGAAGATTCCCCACCCATTCTTAATATTGTAATTCATCTGTACCGCAAAATCATGTGGTTTGTAAAACCCAACCCCTAATATCGAATGTCGGTTTCGGTCCTTTGGTTGCGTTCGACTAATAAAACCAATTCTCAATTGATCAGCACCAGCCAAAATGGATTCAACCGTCCATTTGGCCAACTTGTTGGCATTATTCTTAATTTCGCTCGCCATCACCGCTCCTCTCTGTGCATCCAGCTTTTGTCGCCATTCAGGCGCACCTCCAGCTCCGACGGCCTTTGGATCAAATTCATTTAATGCGTGAACGGTTGCAAACATCGTGTCGCTGAGTGGGTGTTTGCTATCTTCGAGTGCTTCAGCAATCGATGTACGGTCTTGCTTCAGTAACGCGGGATTCTTTGGCTGTAACACTGCCGCATCAAGTTGTGTTCGGACAACAAGCGTGAAATCTTCTCCCATCTCCCATTGTCTGTATCGGTATAACGCTGGAGCCGGCGGGAACGGATCTTGTGCAGGATCGTAAAATGGATTTTCTTTCGCAAACTCGCAAGTTTCCGACTATTAAAAAAAATACAATGTTAGCCACAGTTCAAGAATAAAAGTGAATAGGTATTTACCTCTCGAAGTACTTGCTGAGAAAAGTTGCGATTAATTTCTGTTCCTTCTTGTGCAAGACTACCGGGACTGTTAATTGACTCCTTCTCTGTTCCTTCAACCGGCGGTTCGATCGCATTTTCATTCACCGTTACAAAATCTAATCAAAATTCCCACATTTGATTATAAACCTAGTGCATAAAACACGTAATTTACCAAACAATGAATCTGGTCGTTTATCGATGTAGAGTTTCTCTCCTTCTTTGGTGATAACAACATCCCATGGATAAACAGATCGAGTGGCACACATTAGGGTAGCGAGAATTTTATCCGTGACGAAAACGGCCGGTTTGGTAATTTTTTTCGAAATCTGCAAAATATTTACTTAGTTTTGAAATAATAATAATAATCATGATAATAAAGAAAGAGATGCAAAATACCTTCATCAGAACTGGATCCTCAGCGGTAGTTACATTGAAGAATGTTTTTTCGAATTGCTGCAAAATTTTCTCTTGCTTGACGGTTAATCGATCAAAGTCCTTGTTGACATAATTGAGAGTTCCATGGAATGCCCTGATGTTACAAAAAATAATTTAGATAACGAAAAACAACAAAAAAGTTGAAATTTAAAAAAAAAAGGTATTGGATCAGACAGTGTGAATAAATTGCAACGTTCACAGTAATCACGGCAAATTGTGTTATCGTCATTTCAGAAAAGATAAAGGAAAGTAAAAATAAAAAACTTACAAATCGGTCGGATTTCCAGCGTCAAAACTGACTTTGTTCAATTTGTTGAACTCAATCTCTTCAAGCATCGTCCAATCGGGTTGTACGGTGATACTAGCATCCCGCAATCGAGTCGGTTTCTCACTGTAACCCCACTTTCCCCCAACATTTCGACGAATATTCGACATTCCTCCACGACCACTCTGACCAACAGCCCGTCCTCGAGTAGCAGTTGAGGTTTTTCCATCTGTGCGCTGAGAAACTTGCGTCCCAACTCGTCCTCCTCTCGTAGTTCTACTAGATCCATATGGTCTTGGTTTCGGTGGGCCGGCGACTCGGTCGACAACAGAAAACGAGGCTTCTTCTTCAGCTGCATGAGTATACAAGAATCGTTCGGCAGTTCCAGACCCGTATGAGTCGACATTCCCAGTAGCATTTTTGAATTTACTGCGAGTTGATGACGAAGAGACAGTGGCGCCTTGAGCAGAAGAGTCTGAGGGGGAAGTCCAATCGGCAATTTTACCTAAACGGTCCGACTTTGAAAAGGGAGCGTATGGGACATCGGTTAATTCATCGGATTCTGGAGTGGGACCCCATCCGTCTGAGTTGAAGGAAATGCTGGGCAACAAAAACCGTGAACTTTCGCCAATAGGCATCTGGAAAAAAAAATTATTCTTGACAGGATCCTTTTTCTCATCCACAAAGCTTCGTGATCATGTTCAATTTGAGGATTGGTTTAAAATCAGTATATTGTAATCTAAATTATATAATTCTGATTTGAATGCTACTGAATAACTTTCGACATCGGGCAACTCTCAAAATGTAAAGTTTCTCCAAGGATATGTAATTTCGTGGGAAAAAATATATGAAGATACTCAGAGGAGCGGAATTAATATTTATGTATCTGTTCTGTTCAACGCACATTTTACGAAAGCCCAGCGATGATGTTGCAACCAGCCCCAGCATTAATTGTGACAAGTTGAAAATCAATTCTTCAATTTGCATCTATTCAACAAATAGAGATATGGGGATACAAAACAAACAACTTAGTCATCTTCGTCCATCTCTTCCTCCTCCTCCCCCTCCTCCTCGTCTTCATCTTCCTCAATTTCTTCCGCATCTTCCCCGTCATCGTCCTCTTCCTCTTCTTCATCGTACCAAAAGCTATCATCTTCTTCAATCTTGGATGGAGGCTTTATGACGAAATCCTCGTCTAAAAGATTAATGTTAAACCTGTATGGATGCGCTTAAAAAATCAAGTACAAACCTCTCGTTGGAACTTTTAAATCAGCAGGGTAATTCGTTTTTGATAATTCGACTTGTTTTGCAATAATCCTGTTATACTCTGCTCGATCTTTTCTAAACATGACCTGAAAATGAAATATGAATTGCATTTTCATAAACTCAACTCGATAATCTTACTGAGGCATCCACATTGGCCGGAGAGCTGCAGTTGGGATCATTTAGCAATGAGACGACAGAAAGTAAGATAGATTCCACCGATTGGGTGGGATTCCAACGTTCCTCCGCGGTTTCTCCACTAAAGGGAAAATTTAAGTTTCCATATAAGTTAAAGAATCCAGATCCTCTACCTCATTGGATCATCTCCCGCTGGATGTAATATGGAGATACATACGCGACCATCAGTATATCTGTTAAATGATGGTCAAACCAAAATTAAACTTCAAATTTGGAAAGTTAAAAATCAACATACACGTTGGGGTGATAGAACTCATTGTTAAACTTAAAAGAAGGAGGCGAGAAAGGGAAATCATCAGGAAACTTTAAAGTGGACTGCAGAGCAGATTTAAGAAACGGGACAAAGAAGGAGAAGTGATAATTAGACAATTACAACTAAATATTGTTGAGGAAGCTAGTTTACCAAAAAATATCCTCCTTCGTAAATGGTTTGGGGTGGACCGATAATGCCAACTCTAGAAACAACAAAAATATCAGTCAATTAAATTTCGAAATTCTTCAAGAAAAAACCACTCACTCCCATTCGAATATATTATCATCTACCAAGCCCACCTAAAGAGATAAAACCCATTAGAATAAAGGAACAAGTTCGAGACAAAAATCTAACCCTAAAACCAGGAATGGGGTTCTTTGTTAAATCTAAATTAAGGAAGGCGTCAGTGGAAAGTAAGCTCTTAAACCAAGAAAAAACTTACCAGCAAGTTGCCTCTGTAAGGCTTTTGCAGCGGCAGTAGTCATAGCAGTGGACGGAGAGACAAGAATTGACGAGAGGAGGAGTGATAGGAAATAAGCAAATAACAATAGTATGGATACACTAGCAGAAGCGAGAAACAACAAATTTAAATAGGAAAATACTGCAAATAAAAATGCAAGTTAAAAAAAAGTCTCGATGAAAATGGAAAAAAGATTACTCCAGCAAGTTCCGTTTGACAATCTCGATTTCGCCTTTTTGCAGCCAAAAATATCCCTCCTATACTACCCTGCGTCAAAGGACCATAGAATGTCTTCGCAAAAGATTTATCACACAGACTTTGTTACTATTTTGAAATATGAGCTGCGGTCATCTAAACTGAAGTATAGTTCCATTGGGGCCGGTTTCCATAAATCCAACAAGAAATACATTGCGTCGCATTAGAAGGAAGCAGAAACAAATTTCTGTCTGGGATGGGAAATTTGTCGAAAACCGCTCGCCGATATTTTGCAGCCGTTCCATCCAAACGTGATTTGTGTAACGGTCGCCTGGCACATACGTGTATTTCCTAAAATCCCCGAAAACTATAAAAATCCCAATGGATGCCCTCTCTCGAAAAACACATATTAACCAATTCGTCTCAAATTCACCCAAAAAAGTCCTCATCGTGACTAAAAAATGCATCACCACTTTTTCCATCATTTACAACAATTCCCAACCCATTTCCACTCTCAGCACATCTACTTACGAAACATGGCGTCGCGACGCTGTGGTGGTGGCGTGTTCTGGTTCGCTGTAAAACTGGGAGTTGCTGTTTGGACAATCGATTGGGTTTATAGGAAATATCAAGAAAACCACACTTACGGATCAATATTGTAAGACCTCTCCACTTTATTTATTTCTAAATTATGAATGCAATTTTCTCATATTTTTCTACGCTTAGACCCGCGAACCACTCTGAAATTTTCGAACGAATCTCAAAACGATCCAAACAATCACAAATCTCGGTTGATTCATCCGATCCAAACCAATACCTATATTCCGTCGACGTCCCAGGAATCCCAAAGACTAACCTTGAAGTCGCCATAAACGAAGATACTCGTCAACTGATTATTAATGGGAAAGCCAACAAGCGAGCAATCGA
Organism: Nowakowskiella sp. JEL0407; assembly: GCA_027600645.1. NCBI lineage: Eukaryota > Fungi > Chytridiomycota > Chytridiomycetes > Cladochytriales > Nowakowskiellaceae > Nowakowskiella > Nowakowskiella sp. JEL0407. The sequence continues at coordinate 32,598 of JADGJK010000149.1, read as the reverse complement.
TATTAAAGTGTCTGTTCCTGAAAACGCTTCAGTTGAAAAGATTGCTTCGGCGGTGGTTGAAGATGGAGTATTAAAGCTTGCTGTACCGAAAGGAAATAGCAAAGAAAAAGTTATTCCGATCTCTTTGAATTGAAAATTTTAGTTCTGACCTTTTTTGAATGAATAAAACTATTTTAATAAACTGTTTTGGCGTCATATCCGAGTTCTCTTAAATTTTTTTTGAATCCAATCACTTTTTGATTGTATAATCTCATCTATTTCCAAATTTCGTAATCAGTACAATTGTACAAAACGAGCAAAATTCCTGATTCATATTATTTCGCAATATTGAAGAAAAAATGATTCCGACTGCATCCAAAAATAAAGATTGCTCTTACAAAGAGCACAAAAGCTGCTTCGCGGACAGAATCGATACTCTAAAACCAAATGTTCTAAAGCAAGGAAATTCACGAAACAAAGCAACAAAAATACAATTTCCAACAATCAATCAGCAACTTCCTCGAAGTGATATTCAGAATCATTCAAACTCATCTATTCCGACACAAAGATTTCCTCAGCTTAAATGTACAAACGAAAATGTAGCAAACAATCACATTCATATGAACCCAACTGCAATCCTCACGCCAACTTCAGAATCCAACTCTATCCCAATCCTGGTCCATGGGCAACATAATGCAAAAGGAGAATACATTGGCCACTATTTATTCCATAAATCCGTTCAAAGAATACAACGTACCACTCACAATACCTCTCATCACAATACTTCCAACGAACCGAAAGATCCCACGTCTAACACACAAAGTTTTACTCATTCTTCACTAAATCCCTCAAAGCTGAAGATTCACTCTGCGAATTGGTATCTTGGCTGGTCGGTCCATTTGAAAAAAACACCGGAATCGTCGCAAAAGTCGGCAGAGAGAGAATCCCATCGATATACTTTAGATGCGATGAAAAAAGCAGCAAGCGCAGACGGATTTGCTAAAACGAACAAGTGCAGTGGGTGGGGGGACTATATCAGCTTAACGATGCAATCCAGAGTGTTTGGAAAAGGTTTATTTCATTGGTTATTGTTTTCGTTTCATTTTGTTATTTATTGCATATGCACATTTACAGGCTGTTGCATATTTCGAAATGGAGTTGAACATTTATATAACGTTCAAACTAGAGGAAAACTTCAAAAAAGTCTGTATATTATCGACTCAAAATCTGGGAAACAAATATTAAAAATTACTCAAAGAAATAAAGTATAATATGAAAAAAAATCCACGATTCCGAATTTTTTTAAAATTTTGTCACTATTTCTTCATCCAGTATATTGGCGGTTACGACTTATTCAAACGCGTCTCGAAAGGATGGAGATTGCATGGAACGATCGACTCAGCGTCGCAACACCTGCACTCATGTACGAAATTCAAACTAGAGTGCGAAAATATCAAAATGACCATGATAGGTTGGTAAAAGATTTATTTTTACCAGCACATTAATACATCAATTCAAAAGGCGACATCGTTGGGTGGATGTACAGGTTACTTGATTCGTCGAATAGTGTCATAGGAACATTCTCTGCAAATAGCGATATCCCGAATACTTGGGAACTTTTGCTGATATCAGAAAAAATTCATTCATTGGAATCAGAACTAGAAACACTTCCAACCAGTAATCTCCCGATGATTCATAAACTATCGCAAAACAACACAGCAAATTTTAAAGTCAAACCACACCAAGACTTAAATCACAAAACTGCTCATGCTCAAAATAAGCATCCGAAAATACCCATCGAAATTGTGCTTGCTGCATCTTTGGTCATCAAGAAATTGATCTTACCGCAAAATCGTGATGGAAGATGCCGGATAACAGATGATGAAATTAAATTATGTGATATTTTTCCTAAATCGATACCAGCTGTTAGGGAAACAATTTCGTTTTGATAATGAATAACGTATTTATAGTTACTTTTATTGATTTTCTTGACTTGAAGATACAATCTTACATTTATACATAGACTTAAAAAAAAAGTCCCGATCAAAATGTAATATTCATGAAACAATAAAGCAAATTACTGTATCTAAATAGTAAATCCAATAATAATAACGAGCCAACAAAAGACCCTTTCCAGGTAAAACCACCAAGTCCACGACCAGAATGCGTAATTTGAAATGAAAAAAATAGTATCCGTCTTTGGTCAACGGTCAAAAGTTGACCGCAAACGGATAAGTTCCAGGTCCAGTACAAAAGTCGTATCTTTGCAATGTTGTGGATCGGTTGGTATAAAATCGCAATGAGCGTATTTCCCAACATGCTTAATCCTCCCACACATTTCTCTGAAGCAGTAAAAACATATGGGACGTTTGCGAGGGAGCGAAAAAAAAAAAATGAACGTTCAAATAAACCATCGAGTAAGTTCCGACACCTAATGACTCGCTGTATTCTAACTGTACAACTGAAGTGTGAAACTAGTGAACGGACCATGCTCTAGAGAATTCCACTGAGTAAATGTACTAGTCATCCTGAAAGAAGTGATTGTTAAAATATGACCGCAATAACGGGAATCCCAATCCATAAAGACCTAAATGTATATTTGGTTGCAACAAAAAAACAGCGAAACCCTCAGAATGAAAAAATGCTTAACGTTGAAAAGGACAACTCTTAATATTGAACCTCCTAACGCGCCCGTAAATTCAATTATCACTATTACATTTCTGAGAAAACGTTAATAAATGCTCCTGTTGATTCCGTTTTGAACACCAAAAAAGTGCTTTTAAAGATCCTAAATTGCAAGGATAATTAAATTTTTCAGTAACATTCAACAATATATATTTTATTATCATCTCACACCAGCTTTCCTCCTTTTAAAATAACGTCTCCATCCTCTCTCATTTTCAAAACATACGCGTTCATACTTTCTCTTAACTTTCCAAACAAATATTTCGTCGATTCATCAATATCCTTCGACTCTGAACCCGGATCAGTTTGAGTTTGAAGTCGAAGAACCGCCAAAAGTTTGTCGAGCAAAGTGTAAGGCAGCCAATGGCCAAATGTCTTCGTTTGGGTTATCTTGGATTCGGAAATCTGTAAGATTTGAAATTCAATCCTGGACTTGACATAAACAGATTGAAACTTACAAATCGAAGGAACGAAATGGTAAAGTAGGTTGCTTCGTCAATCAATCCACATTTCATGTATTCTCTAATTAAGAATTCCGGCTCGTTCTCCTGAATATAAGCGACTTTTAAGCACATATCGCAACTTGGAAAGAAAAAATGAAAAATACCTTGAAAAACTGCACAAGCCAAAGAGGAAGTGCAGATTTCAAATCAGTTTGCATAATCTTCACTGCAACAGCTCGATGGCAAGAATATCCAGTTGCTGCCTTGTCATGCTTCCTCAACAGTTCGCGAAGGTTCTGCCAAGCACACTGAGATGGTGTTCCATCCCACGTTCCACCAGCTATTTTCCAATCCAACTCTTCGACTTGTCTATAAGCAAAAAATTTTCAATTGAAAGCAACTTGATGGTGAATTTTTCTTACCTTCCGTCTATCTCAGCTGTTTGAATGGCAATGCAGCGCGCAGCATACGCAGTAAATATCTCATCCAGCGGCTTAGCAAATAAATTCGCAATATCGATGGCCACAGTGAATTGATTAATTTTAACTAGAAGGATAACGATGTTGTCCATAGTCGACATCCCATTCTCATTTTGTTTGTTCGCCACACTAGCAACCATTTCTAATACATGTGGAAACGTTTCGGATAGCTCCAACTTTGCCATAGCAAGCTTATATTCGCAACGGATATCGTGCAAGAGGATAACGTTGGTTTGTATCTCAGTATTTTGAATGTTTGCCAATGAGGGTTCCTGAACTACTTTCTCTTCGTCGCTAATTTCCTCAACATTTCCTACGGAAGATGATAAATTCGAGGTAACCTTTCTACGTTTGCGGATGGTCTATCGAGAATATTTAGAAAATCCATAAACAATCCCCGTTCTCTAATTACCTCGGGTACTTTACTCATAGCACTTTCATCGTGCAGCAACCACCGCATATCCTCATTTACCAATGACAAAGCGTTAAGAGCAGAAAGATAACTTCGACCTTGTTCCGCAATAATATCATACAAAGATGACCCAGGAGCTAATTGTTTAATATTTTTTCCAAGTGAAGCTTTCTTCGACAATTGTGCAGCTACCACAGGAATAATCGCCGCCAGACGTCGTCCATACTGGAACATGGTCAAACTCGCTAAAATAGTACATTAAACCTTACAAATTTGCAGCAAAAGCATCAGCGAATTACCATTTTTATAATTTTCCCTTGAGATGTAGTATGCAAACAATATCTTGTAGTAATTAGGTTTGCTCTCACTGTCTTCTCGCTGAGGTATGGGGTAAACCGATCCCGTGCTGGCTTTAGTTTGCAACGTCTTCTCGACTTCCGATTGCAATCCAGTGAAAGGAAATTGCGAGGAAATGATTCGATTAAATTCGTGTTGTTCACAGAGTCTGGCAATAAAGACCTCCGCGCAAGATCTTTTACTATTCAAGGCATTAATTAAATTAAAGAAAATTAAACTAAAACATTCCATACATTTTGAGATCCGTAATTGACATCATTGAGACATATGCTTCTTCATAAGCTCCCATTCGCAAACTATGAGTGAAAATTGTCTTTCTCAAAGACATTATTTTGTTGGCGTCCTGTTAAAAATTGCTTTAGAGTTATCAAAGAGAAAAACAGGAATTAATCTCTACCGGTTCACTTGATTCCGATCCGACACCTATAAGTGAGTGCAGCGCTAACCTTGCATACACTAAAACCATCTCATCACATCCTCTGTCCGAAAACAAGTGCATAACATGTCCATAATAAGCAACAATTCCTCCAGAAATTATCTCCGCGGGGATCACTTTCTCCATCAAATCGTCCCCACTCCACAACTCGTCGTCCGTCGATTCCGCAGGAAGCATTTCGGCATCTTCAGAATTTCTCCATTTCAGTCCACAACTTGCTTTCTCAAAAGCAAATTTCGCTTTTTTGAAAGAAGATGATTTCAGGTAACATCGGCCGAGAAGGTACCAAGACCCCGCAGTTTTGGGTACGAGATTCAACAAGTCCTCGACTAAAATATTCGCGGTGATAGAAGTTGGCGAAATAGCAGGTACAGACACCCGACCAGCAGCCAAATCCAGAGTCCGAACCAGTTTCAAAACTGTGCGGGAGATTGTCGCAATCGAAGACGCTTTCCAATACGCGATATCGAGTTCGTTCGTCGATTTCAGATTTTTCGAAACTTCGGAAAATATTCCCAGTCGTTGTGATAATATCTTTGTAGCCAATCGAATCAGTTTGGGGAAATTCAAGAATGCGGGTGCGGTCTTAAAATCGATTTCAAGGAGGTAAAAGTTCTGCATTAAAAACAGAGGTGCTGATATTATCCGTTTCTGCGAGCTCGAATCGGTGGAATCACGAATATTGGTGCTCACGCTCATTTTTGAGATTCCAGACACAACTTCATCTTCCGCAGATCCTTTCGTGTTACCGCCGACAACTACTGTTCGCTTACAGAGGCTGCTAGTAACAAACGCACATTGATAAACGACTAAGGCCTCTGCTAATAAATTGGACGACACATGCGGGATGCCGCTTTCAGATTCGACAGCAACGATTAAACTCAATACCAAAACAAGATTTCGGATAAATTGCAGATTCGCCTCCGATATCTGAATGAATGACTTCGAAATTGCTGTATCAATGAGATTTGATGAATTGGAATATCGCAACCATGTCGGAATAACCGCGGTCTCTTTTGACTGATCATCAAATGCGACACTCTTTACAATGCTGAGCAGTTTAGAAACCAGATGAACAACATCGCTGCATCCTCTAATCAGTCCGCATAAAGTCTTTCGAAGATCAGGGTTTTCAAGAATATCGTACAAATATTTGTCGGCGATATCTTTGCTGTACAGATCGTGCAGAATTTTCCCGGGAGGCGCCCGAGCGAGAGTAATCTGACACAAATCCAATTCTGCCGTCAGTATATCCGCTGGGGTTGAGTTCTCCTTAATGAAAGCCACTATTTTGGCAAAGCCGTTCACGTAATCTCCACGGAGCTGTCGGGAAATCAATTGCGAATGCGACAAGGAGGAAGTAAGAAAATCGGGAACGCCAGTAAGCTGATTCACTTCAAATACTTTTTCGGGGATCATCGAGAACAGGCCAGTATCAATTCTGTGGTCCGCTACTGCTTGTAGAATCTCAATCGTCGTACATTCCCTGAAGAAAAAAAGCCCTCCTCTGGTTAACAGTAAGACCGCGTTGGTTGTTGGATCCCAATGTATTCCGACGGCCTGGTTCGCTCCAGATTGAAGTTGAACGCATAGCGACAAAAATCGTACCCATTCTTCTTGTTGAAGGGCAGCATACGAAGCCAACATATCTCCACCTTGAATTCTGAGTGTATTTGATACGATTGATATGGTTTCATCATCCTCCGTGCGAATCCCACCATTTGCAGGGATATCGTTTGCTGTTATGTTGCTACCGATGTATCCGCTAACAATTTCTCGAAGTCCTTCCCAAGTATTGTACATCACCTCGTTCATCGCCAAGCCCGTGAAATACTGAATAACCGCCTGTTGCAAAACCGAAAACGAAAATCGAGATTCATCGAAAATGTACTTCAAATAGAGTTCATTGGAAGATTGAGTCTGCAAATAGAATTCTAAATCCGAAAGATCAACCATATCTTCAGAATTCGTTGGAACCGTTAACCATCTATCTCCATAAATTTCCAAATCCATCGCATCCTCAGGAGTTGCGGCTTTGCTTTCTGGCAGGTATTTATCACGAGCAGATACCTGTGAAAATGAATCCTCTGGAACCGTAGTTATTCGAACAAACGAATCCTTTCGACGATCCCAACAAGTCCACAGTTTGTAAACGACGCGATTACTGTCGGTTTCCACGGAATCATCGCGTTTCGAAGAGGTGCTGAATAGCTTGAAATCCACCAAAACGTCGTCAACGCCAAATCCTTCTTTCTCATTGTTATTCTCAAACGAACAAGCGCGAGCCAAGTAAGGCTGAAACTCGGTAACACTTCCATTAGATCCATCAATTTTCCCATTAAAGAAAATAAAAAGTGGATCACCCACAGCCAGATTTTGCAGAGATTGTTTGATAAATGCGCTGGTCGTGTTCGGATCCGTGTCGATGGTGTTTCCAGATGGGATAAAAGCGGCGATTTTGAAAGTACCATCGGAATTTGACTGACGAAACACCTGCAAATACGGTCCAATTATATTTGGTAAAAGTGACGAAACTGCTTCCGAAGGCTGTTCTGGTGATGTTGGATTAGACAAAATTGTGTGAAGCGAAACCACCTTAATAACACGTTTAAAAATCAAACTCGAAATTCGGATTTTCTGATCTCTACATAACGCAAACGCAAGAGTGTCATCTATGACGGCAGTTGTGAGAGATATTGGCTGTTGGGGCGAAGATTCCGCGTTCGCATTATTTGCATCGGAATACGACGAAAATGCAGACAGGAACTTGCGTGGAGTGTAAGAAACAATACTGCGAAATGTTGAAATATAATTCAACTCGGATATATCACACTCCAGTGGCTCGCTATCTATTCAAGTGTAGATTTGAGATTACAGCTTCGTGATTACCAAATAATCAACATACCAAGTTTGTGGGAATATTCACAAAGTAAAAGAGATCCATTTGCACATCCTACAAGAACGGTATCCAGATCAGGGCTGGTGACAATGACCGGCAACGATTTTAGTGTCAACTCTGAATTCGCACTTAATCGCTGCTGGGAGGAAAGCACGGTTTTGATCTGATAGAAAGCGAACTTTGGTAATTCTTCCGCATCAAAAATATCATCAAGTGATTTACTGCTTTTCTTCGTTTGGGGTTTGTCCACGCTTTTGAAAGAGCCAAAGTAATTTGGTCCAGGGAAGGCAAACCGAAATACACCACCGCTTGAGAGAACCATCAGAAGATTTAAGTGATTAAATTCATCAATATAAACGGCTGGATGAGGTAATATTTGTTCGTTGAAGGTGAAGATTACGGGTCGACTTGATGGTATACCTGGGGAACAAATATTGAAGATCTCAAGCTTAATGTGTTGGCGATGTTCAGCCAGACTCAGAGAAAGGAAAGAATTGTTGTTTAAAGGGTGAAGGGAAGATAGTCGAGGAACAGAATTTAGGGAATCTGGAACTGGGTCGATGATAACTGAAGGAGGAGGGAAAAGCGAATATTCTCTCGAATCGTCGTATAGAGATGTAAAAGAATAGTAGACCGGTTTGGAAAACGTGGAATTCAACTCGACGGGAACTAGGACAAATTGCTGCATTTTCACAAATTTTAAGTTTTTTTGTTGACGGCTGGTCCTCACCTCAAGAAGCGATTACAGCATGAATAATACATTAAAAATATGAGGAAGCCTTTTCTAATGATGATTATTTAAGTTTGCAAACGTTTAAGGGAAACATCCCCACCCGAGGATTGAAAGGTTTAATGACTGATCCCATCGCCCAACCATCATTAAATTCTTCCGTCGATCTCACTTCATCTCCGCGGCAAAATGTTAGTTCATCATCCCTCGTTGCCGCGTACGAGAAAATCACCACGTACTCTTTCGAATTGTCAATGGTACTATTGCTTCCGCTCGCAGAAGTATCAGCAAAGTTACTGGATTCCCGGGCACTTACATTTCTCCTATTGATCAACGTGGTATTGGTATATTCGGAAGGAGCAGCTGAACTTAGAGATATTTCGGAGGAGTCTACTGAAAGATTTAAAGGAGCCGGATCCTCACTCTCAGTAATTGGTTCGAGAGTCTCAGCTGATCGGTTATCATAGCAAGCGATAGGGAAATATCCAAGCTTCTTCGTTCGTAAATTCGTCCCAAGCGCCCATCCGTCGTCAAATTCCACTTGCACCATTAATGGATCACCCTTCCTAATTTGCAGTTCATCATTCCGCGAAACGTCATCAAATGCGACCAAAGCTTTTCGAATCACGTTTGCGACTGCAGTTCCAGAGAAATTTCTGGCGCTGCCAGAAGAAACCTGATGAGCCACGGTTTTACCCTTAAACGATCCTATCAATTTGTCATCCATAGTGGAAACTGTCGGCAGCGGAGGGCAATTCGTCGGTATTTTTGCCGTCCAACTGTGATGCATCGGTCATCAACGAGCAATAAGCATCCTCAGAGTGCATTATTGATACTGTTCGTTCCTTAGAACACGTGCTGCTCGATTGCGTGCTGTTTTCCTTCACATTCGCTTTTCCGGTCGATTCTGGCGTCGATCCCTGTACACTTGCTGTTATTCTATTATTCGGACGAGTACTGACAACAATGCTTTCGACATAATCGCTAAATGACTTCAAATCCACCAAATAGTCGTCGTCGAATTGATCCTGGGATGGAAACATTGATTTCATCATCTTTCGAACCGCTTTGGTAAACAGCAGAGTGAATATTAATCTAGAAAATAAAAGATAAGTTTATTGTTAGAATTTGTAGTCCATTACGTACTGCACTGGAAGCATCATATTCGATAATCTCCATAATATTGCAGCGAGATTAAGGTATTTTATATCAATTACCGGCAACACCATCGCGCATGTCATGAGAAAATGAGAAACCCACAATACGCTCCCGGATAAATATAACCACCGATACGTTCGCAAAGCAGAAGGTTTCTTTAAAACTTTCGACGACATTAACGCAGTAGGATTAGGGTTTTCGGCATCAGGATTTTGCGACATCGAGGTAAGATTCCTCTCAATCTGCGTGCGCTTACTGGTTAAGTAATTGGATAATGTTCTTAAATATAAATAAGCCATTGAGTTGAACATCAGAGCTACAAAAGTTAAATACAATCACTTTAGAACTAGCGATGGAATAAAAATAACGCATCTTACTATCGATAAACATGACCCCACATGCAAATAGAATCGTATAAAATCCAAATAGATCACGGTATAAGATGACGATAATAATTATTATGATCGTTCCAAAAAATTTCAATGCGAAAAGCTGGAAAAAAAAAACGTTACCAACACGAAAATATTGAATTTCTTTCTTTTTTCAAAACCTACACCATAATCAAGAACTTGGGTAAATGGTTTTATTTTACGGATATGCCGAAAGTTTAGAAAGAAAACAACCACATGCTGCCGACACAAAATATGAATAAACAAACTCAGAAATTACAAATAGAGATATGGGGATACAAAACAAACAACTTAGTCATCTTCGTCCATCTCTTCCTCCTCCTCCCCCTCCTCCTCCTCTTCGTCTTCCTCAATTTCCTCCGCATCTTCCCCGTCATCGTCCTCTTCCTCTTCTTCATCGTACCAAAAGTTATCATCCTCTTCAATCTTGGGTGGAGGCTTAATGACGAAATCCTCGTCTAAAAGATTAAGTTAAATAAAACCTGTATTGATGCGCTTTAAAAAATAAAGTACAAACCTCTCGTTGGAACTTTCAAATCAGCAGGGTAATTCGTTTTTGATAATTCGACTTGTTTTGCAATAATCCTGTTATACTCTGCTCGATCTTTTCTAAACATGACCTAAAAAGTGAAATATGAACTGTATTTAAAAAACTCAATTCGATTAATCTTACGGAGGCATCCACATTGGCCGGAGAGCTGCAGTTGGGATCATTTAGCAATGAGACGACAGAAAGTAAGATAGACTCCACTGATTGAGTGGGATTCCAACGTTCCTCCGCGGTTTCTCCACTAAAGGGAAAATTTAAGTTTCCATATGAGTTGAAGAATCCAGATCCACTACCTCATTGGATCATCTCCCGCTGGATGTAATATGGAGATACATACGCGACCATCAGTATATCTGTTAATGATAGTCAAACCAAAATTAAAATTTCGAAGTTGGGATTTTAAAAATGAACATACACGTTGGGGTGATAGAACTCATTGTTAAACTTAAACGAAGGCGGCGAGAAAGGAAAATCTTCGGGAAACTTTAAAGTGGACTGCAGGACAGAAATAAGAAAAGGGTGGAAAAAGAAGAAAAAAGTGATAATTAGACAATTACAACTAAACATTGCTTAGGAAGCCAATTTACCAGGAAATATCCGCCTTCGTAAATGGTTTGGGGTGGACCGATGATGCCAACTCTGGATACAACGCAGAATATTGGTAAATTTAAATTCGAAATTCTTCAAGGAAAAACCACTCACTCCCATTCGAATATATTATCATCCACCAAGCCCACCTAAAGAGATAAAGTCCATTAGAAAATAGGAACAAGTTCGAGACAAAAATCTAACCCTGAAACCAGGAATGGGGTTCTTTGTTAAATCTAAATTAAGGAAGGCGTCAGTGGCAAGTAAGCATTTAAACTACGTAAAGCATACCAGCAAGTTGCCTTTGTAAGGCTTTTGCAGCGGCAGTAGTCATAGCAGCGGACGGAGAACAAGAATTGACGAGAGGAGTAGCGATAAGAAATAAGCAAATAACAACAGTACGGATACACTAGCAGGAGCGGGAAACAACAACTCTAAATAGCAAAATACTGTAAACAAAAGCGCAAGTTAAAAAGCGAGAAACAGACTCGATTAAAACGGAAAAAAAATACTTCAGCAAAGTTCCGTTTGACAATCACGATTTCGCCTTTTTTCAGCCAAAAATATCCCTCCATTACTGTCCTGTGAAAGAACCATATATTGTCTACGCAAAAGATTTATCACACAGACTCTTTTAATGTTTCCGAAATACGCGCTGCTGTCACCTAAAGCGACTTATTTTTCCAATAAGGCCGATTCCGCAATAAATCCAACGAGAAATACATTACATCGATTAGAAAGAAGCAGAAAGAAATTTCTCTTTGGAAAATTGGTCTAAAAACCGCTCGCCGATATTTTACAGCCGTTCCATCGCCAACTGTGATTTGTGTAACTGTCTCCTGGCACATACGTGTTTTCCTAAAATCCCCGATAACTATAAAATCCCAATAGATGCCCTGTCGAAAACACATTCAACGAATCCGTCTGAAATTCACCCAATAAAACTTCCTCCTCGTAACTAAAAATGCATCACCACTTTTTCCATCATTTACATCAATTCCCAACCCACTTCCACTCTCAGCACATCTACTTACGAAACATGGCGTCGCGACGCTGTGGTGGTGGCGTGTTCTGGTTCGCTGTAAAACTGGGAGTTGCTGTTTGGACAATCGATTGGGTTTATAGGAAATATCAAGAAAACCACACTTACGGATCAATATTGTAAGACCTCTCCACTTTATTTATTTCTAAATTATGAATGTAATTTTCTCATGTTTTTCTACGCTTAGACCCGCGAACCACTCTGAAATTTTCGAACGAATCTCAAAACGATCCAAACAATCACAAATCTCGGTTGATTCATCCGATCCAAACCAATACCTATATTCCGTCGACGTCCCAGGAATCCCAAAGACAAACCTTGAAGTCGCCATAAACGAAGATACTCGTCAACTTATTATTAATGGGAAAGCCAACAAGCGAGCAATCGATATTAAAGTGTCTGTTCCTGAAAACGCTTCAGTGGAAAAGATTGCTTCCGCGGTGGTTGAAGATGGAGTATTAAAGCTTGCTGTACCGAAAGGAAATAGCAAAGAAAAAGTTATTCCGATCTCTTTGAATTGAAAATTTTAGTTCTGACCTTTTTTGAGTGAATAAAACTATTTTAATAAACTGTTTTGGCGTCATATCCGAGTTCTCTTAAATTTTTTTTGAATCCAATCACTTTTTGATTGTATAATCTCATCTATTTCCAAATTTCGTAATCAGTACAATTGTACAAAACGAGCAAAATTCCTGATTCATATTATTTCGCAATATTGAAGAAAAAATGATTCCGACTGCATCCAAAAATAAAGATTGCTCTTACAAAGAGCACAAAAGCTGCTTCGCGGACAGAATCGATACTCTAAAACCAAATGTTCTAAAGCAAGGAAATTCACGAAACGAAGCAACAAAAATACAATTTCCAACAATCAATCAGCAACTTCCTCGAAGTGATATTCAGAATCATTCAAACTCATCTATTCCGACACAAAGATTTCCTCAGCTTAAATGTACAAACGAAAATGTAGCAAACAATCACATTCATATGAACCCAACTGCAAACCTCACGCCAACTTCAGAATCCAACTCTATCCCAATCCTGGTCCATGGTCAACATAATGCAAAAGGAGAATACATTGGCCACTATTTATTCCATAAATCCGTTCACAGAATACAACGTACCACTCACAATACCTCTCATCAAAATACTTCCAACGAACCCGAAGATCTCACGTCTAACACACAAAGTTTTACTCATTCTTCACTAAATCCCTCAAAGCTGAAGATTCACTCTGCGAATTGGTATCTTGGCTGGTCGGTCCATTTGAAAAAAACACCGGAATCGTCGCAAAAGTCGGCAGAGAGAGAATCCCATCGATATACTTTAGATGCGATGAAAAAAGCAGCAAACGCAGACGGATTTGCTAAAACGAACAAGTGCAGTGGGTGGGGGGACTATATCAGCTTAACGATGCAAACCAGAGTGTTTGGAAAAGGTTTATTTCATTGGTTATTGTTTTCGTTTCATTTTGTTATTTATTGCATATGCTCATTTACAGGCTGTTGCATATTTCGAAATGGAGTTGAACATTTATATAACGTTCAAACTAGAGGAAAACTTCAAAAAAGTTTGTATATTATCGACTCAAAATCTGGGAAACAAATATTAAAAATTACTCAAAGAAATAAAGTATAATATGAAAAAAAAATCCACGATTCCGAATTTTTTTAAAATTTTGTACTATTTCTTCATCCAGTATATTGGCGGTTACGACTTATTCAAACGTGTCTCGAAAGGATGGAGATTGCATGGAACGATCGACTCAGCGTCGCAACACCTGCACTCATGTACGAAATTCAAACTAGAGTGCGAAAATATCAAAATGACCATGATAGGTTGGTAAAAGATTTATTTTTACCAGCACATTAATACATCAATTCAAAAGGCGACATCGTTGGGTGGATGTACAGGTTACTTGATTCGTCGAATAGTGTCATAGGAACATTCTCTGCAAATAGCGATATCCCGAATATTTGGGAACTTTTGCTGATATCAGAAAAAATTCATTCATTGGAATCAGAACTAGAAACACTTACAACCAGTAATCTCCCGATGATCCATAAACTATCGCAAAACAATACAGCAAATTTTAAAGTCAAACCACACCAAGAATTAAATCACAAAACTGCTCATGCTCAAAATAAGCATCCGAAAATACCCATCGAAATTGTGCTTGCTGCATCTTTGGTCATCAAGAAATTGATCTTACCGCAAAATCGTGATGGAAGATGCCGGATAACAGATGATGGAATTAAATTATGTGATATTTTTCCTAAATCGATACCAGCTGTTAGGGAAACAATTTCGTTTTGATATTGAATAAAGTATTTATAGTTACTTTTATTGATTTTCTTGACTTGAAGATACAATCTTTCATTTATACATAGACTTAAAAAAACAGTCCCGATCAAAATGTAATATTCATGAAACAATAAAGCAAATTACTGTATCTAAATAGTAAATCCAATAATAATAACGAGCCAACAAAAGACCCTTTCCAGGTAAAACCACCAAGTCCACGACCAGAATGCGTAATTTGAAATGAAAAAAATAGTATCCGTCTTTGGTCAATGGTCAAAAGTTGACCGCAAACGGATAAGTTCCAGGGTCCAGTACAAAAGTCGTATCTTTGCAATTTTGTGGATCGGTTGGTATAAAATCGCAATGAGCGTATTTCCCAACATGCTTAATCCTCCCACACATTTCTCTGAAGCAGTAAAAACATATGGGACGTTTGCGAGGGAGCGAAAAAAAAAAAATGAACGTTCAAATATACCATCGAGTAAGTTCCGACACCTAATGACTCGCTGTATTCTAACTGTACAACTGAGGTGTGAAACTAGTGAACGGACCATGCTCTAGAGAATTCCATTGAGTAAATGTACTAGTCATCCTGAAAGAAGTGATTGTTAAAATATGACCGCAATAACGGGAATCCCAATCCATAAAGACCTAATATGTATATTTGGTTACAACAAAAAACAGCGAAACCCTTAGAATGAGAAAATGCTTAACGTTGAAAAGGACAACTCTTAATATTGAACCTCCTAACGCGCCCGTAAAATTCAATTATCACTATTACTTTTCTGAAAAAACGTTAATGAATGCTCCTGTTGAACACCAAAAAAGTGCTTTTAAAGATCCTAAATTGCAAGGATAATTGAACTTTTCAGTATCATTCAACAATATATATTTTATTATCATCTCACACCAGCTTTCCTCCTTTCAAGATAACGTCTCCATCCTCTCTCATTTTCAAAACATACGCGTTCATACTTTCTCTTAACTTTCCAAACAAATATTTCGTCGATTCATCAATATCCTTCGACTCTGAACCCGGATCAGTTTGAGTTTGAAGTCGAAGAACCGCCAAAAGTTTGTCGACCAAAGTGTAAGGCAGCCAATGGCCAAATGTCTTCGTTTGGGTTATCTTGGATTCGGAAATCTGTAAGATTTGAAATTCAATCGCTGGACTTGACATAAACAGATTGAAACTTACAAATCGAAGGAACGAAATGGTAAAGGAGGTTGCTTCGTCAATCAATCCACATTTCATGTATTCTCTAATTAAGAATTCCGGCTCGTTCTCCTGAATATAAGCGACTTTTAAGCACATATCGCAACTTGGAAAGAAAAAATGAAAAATACCTTGAAAAACTGCACAAGCCAAAGAGGAAGTGCGGATTTCAAATCAGTTTGCATTATCTTCACTGCAACAGCTCGATGGCAAGAATATCCTGTTGCTGCCTTGTCATGCTTCCTCAACAGTTCACGAAGGTTCTGCCAAGCACACTGAGATGGTGTTCCATCCCACGTTCCGCCAGCTATTTTCCAATCCAACTCTTCCACTTGTCTATAAGCAAAAAATTTTCAATTGAAAGCAACTTGATGGTGAATTTTTCTTACCTTCCGTCCATCTCAGCTGTTTGAATGGCAATGCAGCGTGCAGAATACGCAGTAAATATCTCATCCAGCGGCTTAGCAAATAAATTCGCAATATCGATGGCCACAGTGAATTGATTAATTTTAACTAGAAGGATAACGATGTTGTTCACAGTCGACATCCCATTCTCATTTTGTTTGTTCGCCACACTAGCAACCATTTCTAATACATGTGGAAACGTTTCGGATAGCTCCAACTTTGCCATAGCAAGCTTATATTCGCAACGGATATCGTGCAAGAGGATAACGTTGGTTTGTATCTCAGTATTTTGAAAGTTTGCCAATGATGTTTCCTCCTGAATTGTTTTCTCTTCGTCGCTAATCTCTTCAATGGTTCCTACCGAAGATGATAAATTCGAGGTAACCTTTCTACGTTTGCGGATGTTCTATCGAGAATATTTAGAAAATCTTTAAAAAATCCACGTTCTTGAACTACCTCGGGTACTTTACTCATAGCACTTTCATCGTACAGCAACCACCGCATATCCTCATTTACCAAAGACAAAGCGTTAAGAGCAGAAAGATAGCTTCGACCTTGTTCCGCAATAATATCATACAAAGATGACCCAGGAGCTAAATGTTTGATATTTTTGCCAAGTGACGCTTTCTTCGACAATTGTGCAGCTACCACAGGAATAATCGCCGCCAGACGTCGTCCATACTGGAACATGGTCAAACTCGCTAAAATAGTACATTAAACCTTACAAACTTGCAGCAAAAGCATCAGCGAATTACCATTTTTATAATTTTCCCTTGAGATGTAGTATGCAAACAATATCTTGTAGTAATTAGGTTTGCTCTCACTGTCTTCTCGCTGAGGTATGGGGTAAACCGATCCCGTGCTGGCTTTAGTTTGCAACGTCTTCTCGACTTCCGATTGCAATCCAGTGAAAGGAAATTGCGAGGAAATGATTCGATTAAATTCGTGTTGTTCACAGAGTCTGGCAATAAAGACCTCCGCGCAAGATCTTTTACTATTCAAGGCATTAATTAAATTAAAGAAAATCAAACTAAAACATTCCATACATTTTGAGATCCGTAATTGACATCATTGAGACATATGCTTCTTCATAAGCTCCCATTCGCAAACTATGAGTGAAAATTGTCTTTCTCAAAGACATTATTTTGTTGGCGTCCTGTTAAAAATTGCTTTAGAGTTATCAAAGAGAAAAACAGGAATTAATCTCTACCGGTTCACTTGATTCCGATCCGACACCTATAAGTGAGTGCAGCGCTAACCTTGCATACACTAAAACCATCTCATCACATCCTCTGTCCGAAAACAAGTGCATAACATGTCCATAATAAGCAACAATTCCTCCAGAAATTATCTCCGCGGGGATCACTTTCTCCATCAAATCGTCCCCACTCCACAACTCGTCGTCCGTCGATTCCGCAGGAAGCATTTCGGCATCTTCAGAATTTCTCCATTTCAGTCCACAACTTGCTTTCTCAAAAGCAAATTTCGCTTTTTTGAAAGAAGATGATTTCAGGTAACATCGGCCGAGAAGGTACCAAGACCCCGCAGTTTTGGGTACGAGATTCAACAAGTCCTCGACTAAAATATTCGCGGTGATAGAAGTTGGCGAAATAGCAGGTACAGACACCCGACCAGCAGCCAAATCCAGAGTCCGAACCAGTTTCAAAACTGTGCGGGAGATTGTCGCAATCGAAGACGCTTTCCAATACGCGATATCGAGTTCGTTCGTCGATTTCAGATTTTTCGAAACTTCGGAAAATATTCCCAGTCGTTGTGATAATATCTTTGTAGCCAATCGAATCAGTTTGGGGAAATTCAAGAATGCGGGTGCGGTCTTAAAATCGATTTCAAGGAGGTAAAAGTTCTGCATTAAAAACAGAGGTGCTGATATTATCCGTTTCTGCGAGCTCGAATCGGTGGAATCACGAATATTGGTGCTCACGCTCATTTTTGAGATTCCAGACACAACTTCATCTTCCGCAGATCCTTTCGTGTTACCGCCGACAACTACTGTTCGCTTACAGAGGCTGCTAGTAACAAACGCACATTGATAAACGACTAAGGCCTCTGCTAATAAATTGGACGACACATGCGGGATGCCGCTTTCAGATTCGACAGCAACGATTAAACTCAATACCAAAACAAGATTTCGGATAAATTGCAGATTCGCCTCCGATATCTGAATGAATGACTTCGAAATTGCTGTATCAATGAGATTTGATGAATTGGAATATCGCAACCATGTCGGAATAACCGCGGTCTCTTTTGACTGATCATCAAATGCGACACTCTTTACAATGCTGAGCAGTTTAGAAACCAGATGAACAACATCGCTGCATCCTCTAATCAGTCCGCATAAAGTCTTTCGAAGATCAGGGTTTTCAAGAATATCGTACAAATATTTGTCGGCGATATCTTTGCTGTACAGATCGTGCAGAATTTTCCCGGGAGGCGCCCGAGCGAGAGTAATCTGACACAAATCCAATTCTGCCGTCAGTATATCCGCTGGGGTTGAGTTCTCCTTAATGAAAGCCACTATTTTGGCAAAGCCGTTCACGTAATCTCCACGGAGCTGTCGGGAAATCAATTGCGAATGCGACAAGGAGGAAGTAAGAAAATCGGGAACGCCAGTAAGCTGATTCACTTCAAATACTTTTTCGGGGATCATCGAGAACAGGCCAGTATCAATTCTGTGGTCCGCTACTGCTTGTAGAATCTCAATCGTCGTACATTCCCTGAAGAAAAAAAGCCCTCCTCTGGTTAACAGTAAGACCGCGTTGGTTGTTGGATCCCAATGTATTCCGACGGCCTGGTTCGCTCCAGATTGAAGTTGAACGCATAGCGACAAAAATCGTACCCATTCTTCTTGTTGAAGGGCAGCATACGAAGCCAACATATCTCCACCTTGAATTCTGAGTGTATTTGATACGATTGATATGGTTTCATCATCCTCCGTGCGAATCCCACCATTTGCAGGGATATCGTTTGCTGTTATGTTGCTACCGATGTATCCGCTAACAATTTCTCGAAGTCCTTCCCAAGTATTGTACATCACCTCGTTCATCGCCAAGCCCGTGAAATACTGAATAACCGCCTGTTGCAAAACCGAAAACGAAAATCGAGATTCATCGAAAATGTACTTCAAATAGAGTTCATTGGAAGATTGAGTCTGCAAATAGAATTCTAAATCCGAAAGATCAACCATATCTTCAGAATTCGTTGGAACCGTTAACCATCTATCTCCATAAATTTCCAAATCCATCGCATCCTCAGGAGTTGCGGCTTTGCTTTCTGGCAGGTATTTATCACGAGCAGATACCTGTGAAAATGAATCCTCTGGAACCGTAGTTATTCGAACAAACGAATCCTTTCGACGATCCCAACAAGTCCACAGTTTGTAAACGACGCGATTACTGTCGGTTTCCACGGAATCATCGCGTTTCGAAGAGGTGCTGAATAGCTTGAAATCCACCAAAACGTCGTCAACGCCAAATCCTTCTTTCTCATTGTTATTCTCAAACGAACAAGCGCGAGCCAAGTAAGGCTGAAACTCGGTAACACTTCCATTAGATCCATCAATTTTCCCATTAAAGAAAATAAAAAGTGGATCACCCACAGCCAGATTTTGCAGAGATTGTTTGATAAATGCGCTGGTCGTGTTCGGATCCGTGTCGATGGTGTTTCCAGATGGGATAAAAGCGGCGATTTTGAAAGTACCATCGGAATTTGACTGACGAAACACCTGCAAATACGGTCCAATTATATTTGGTAAAAGTGACGAAACTGCTTCCGAAGGCTGTTCTGGTGATGTTGGATTAGACAAAATTGTGTGAAGCGAAACCACCTTAATAACACGTTTAAAAATCAAACTCGAAATTCGGATTTTCTGATCTCTACATAACGCAAACGCAAGAGTGTCATCTATGACGGCAGTTGTGAGAGATATTGGCTGTTGGGGCGAAGATTCCGCGTTCGCATTATTTGCATCGGAATACGACGAAAATGCAGACAGGAACTTGCGTGGAGTGTAAGAAACAATACTGCGAAATGTTGAAATATAATTCAACTCGGATATATCACACTCCAGTGGCTCGCTATCTATTCAAGTGTAGATTTGAGATTACAGCTTCGTGATTACCAAATAATCAACATACCAAGTTTGTGGGAATATTCACAAAGTAAAAGAGATCCATTTGCACATCCTACAAGAACGGTATCCAGATCAGGGCTGGTGACAATGACCGGCAACGATTTTAGTGTCAACTCTGAATTCGCACTTAATCGCTGCTGGGAGGAAAGCACGGTTTTGATCTGATAGAAAGCGAACTTTGGTAATTCTTCCGCATCAAAAATATCATCAAGTGATTTACTGCTTTTCTTCGTTTGGGGTTTGTCCACGCTTTTGAAAGAGCCAAAGTAATTTGGTCCAGGGAAGGCAAACCGAAATACACCACCGCTTGAGAGAACCATCAGAAGATTTAAGTGATTAAATTCATCAATATAAACGGCTGGATGAGGTAATATTTGTTCGTTGAAGGTGAAGATTACGGGTCGACTTGATGGTATACCTGGGGAACAAATATTGAAGATCTCAAGCTTAATGTGTTGGCGATGTTCAGCCAGACTCAGAGAAAGGAAAGAATTGTTGTTTAAAGGGTGAAGGGAAGATAGTCGAGGAACAGAATTTAGGGAATCTGGAACTGGGTCGATGATAACTGAAGGAGGAGGGAAAAGCGAATATTCTCTCGAATCGTCGTATAGAGATGTAAAAGAATAGTAGACCGGTTTGGAAAACGTGGAATTCAACTCGACGGGAACTAGGACAAATTGCTGCATTTTCACAAATTTTAAGTTTTTTTGTTGACGGCTGGTCCTCACCTCAAGAAGCGATTACAGCATGAATAATACATTAAAAATATGAGGAAGCCTTTTCTAATGATGATTATTTAAGTTTGCAAACGTTTAAGGGAAACATCCCCACCCGAGGATTGAAAGGTTTAATGACTGATCCCATCGCCCAACCATCATTAAATTCTTCCGTCGATCTCACTTCATCTCCGCGGCAAAATGTTAGTTCATCATCCCTCGTTGCCGCGTACGAGAAAATCACCACGTACTCTTTCGAATTGTCAATGGTACTATTGCTTCCGCTCGCAGAAGTATCAGCAAAGTTACTGGATTCCCGGGCACTTACATTTCTCCTATTGATCAACGTGGTATTGGTATATTCGGAAGGAGCAGCTGAACTTAGAGATATTTCGGAGGAGTCTACTGAAAGATTTAAAGGAGCCGGATCCTCACTCTCAGTAATTGGTTCGAGAGTCTCAGCTGATCGGTTATCATAGCAAGCGATAGGGAAATATCCAAGCTTCTTCGTTCGTAAATTCGTCCCAAGCGCCCATCCGTCGTCAAATTCCACTTGCACCATTAATGGATCACCCTTCCTAATTTGCAGTTCATCATTCCGCGAAACGTCATCAAATGCGACCAAAGCTTTTCGAATCACGTTTGCGACTGCAGTTCCAGAGAAATTTCTGGCGCTGCCAGAAGAAACCTGATGAGCCACGGTTTTACCCTTAAACGATCCTATCAATTTGTCATCCATAGTGGAAACTGTCGGCAGCGGAGGGCAATTCGTCGGTATTTTTGCCGTCCAACTGTGATGCATCGGTCATCAACGAGCAATAAGCATCCTCAGAGTGCATTATTGATACTGTTCGTTCCTTAGAACACGTGCTGCTCGATTGCGTGCTGTTTTCCTTCACATTCGCTTTTCCGGTCGATTCTGGCGTCGATCCCTGTACACTTGCTGTTATTCTATTATTCGGACGAGTACTGACAACAATGCTTTCGACATAATCGCTAAATGACTTCAAATCCACCAAATAGTCGTCGTCGAATTGATCCTGGGATGGAAACATTGATTTCATCATCTTTCGAACCGCTTTGGTAAACAGCAGAGTGAATATTAATCTAGAAAATAAAAGATAAGTTTATTGTTAGAATTTGTAGTCCATTACGTACTGCACTGGAAGCATCATATTCGATAATCTCCATAATATTGCAGCGAGATTAAGGTATTTTATATCAATTACCGGCAACACCATCGCGCATGTCATGAGAAAATGAGAAACCCACAATACGCTCCCGGATAAATATAACCACCGATACGTTCGCAAAGCAGAAGGTTTCTTTAAAACTTTCGACGACATTAACGCAGTAGGATTAGGGTTTTCGGCATCAGGATTTTGCGACATCGAGGTAAGATTCCTCTCAATCTGCGTGCGCTTACTGGTTAAGTAATTGGATAATGTTCTTAAATATAAATAAGCCATTGAGTTGAACATCAGAGCTACAAAAGTTAAATACAATCACTTTAGAACTAGCGATGGAATAAAAATAACGCATCTTACTATCGATAAACATGACCCCACATGCAAATAGAATCGTATAAAATCCAAATAGATCACGGTATAAGATGACGATAATAATTATTATGATCGTTCCAAAAAATTTCAATGCGAAAAGCTGGAAAAAAAAAACGTTACCAACACGAAAATATTGAATTTCTTTCTTTTTTCAAAACCTACACCATAATCAAGAACTTGGGTAAATGGTTTTATTTTACGGATATGCCGAAAGTTTAGAAAGAAAACAACCACATGCTGCCGACACAAAATATGAATAAACAAACTCAGAAATTTCTCAATTCCCATTAATAACTTACAAAATTTAACGCCGCAATCTGAATTAACAGCAGGATATTTCTCAACGTTACAACTTTCGCTGGCCATTGATCGACCGAGCTCCTCTTTTCCCTCTCCTGCAAAGTACCCAACAAAATCCACAGATCTTGCAGCTTACTGTTCGGATTCTTATCATAGAATGCGTACGTTTGTATTATATCTACTGCTGGCGGGAAGATGAATACTATCGACAAACATAGCAGCTGTGCATTGAAGTTTTTCAAAAGTGGGGCTCCGGTTAGATAATTATGAACTGAAAAGGCTATTGGTGGTAGGCAGAATATTATGGAAATGATACAAATTATATCTATTTTATTTCGTTGGCAATAAGGTAAAATTCATAAGAATTGAAACTTGAACGAGAATTAGAACTTGAAAGCTACGTACATGCAGAGAGCTCAGTGGATGATTCAGAAACAAATTGGACGGTCATTATACAAAGAATAGAATGGAGTGTGCAGGATTTATATTTTTCGATCTGTTTTTGCGGATCCGAAAGAGTTTTCCACACAAAAAGAGGACAGCAAGCACACTTCAATAGGATCTTTGTTCTTTGAAATATTTGTTTTATGCACATTTATATTTTATTTATTTCAATGAGGAGTCAATAATTATGATGGCTGCAATTTCAATTTGCAAATATTTAACGGAAACATTCCCAATCGTGGATCAAACGGTTTAACCAGCGATCCCATTGCCCACCCATCATCGAACACTTCAATTGCTCGCACCACATCGCCACGACACAGCGTCAGCTCGTCATCCTGGGTAGCAGCATACGAGAAAATCACCATATACTCGTTCGCACCATCCGTTTCATTCCGTCTTGGCAGCCCAGAACCGGTGCTCCGAGTGTTATTGAAACTTTCTGAAATCCCCTGTGAATTCAATGTAGCCTCAGAACCCGTTAAAACAAACATCGGAGAAGCATTCGCAGAGTCTGTGACTGGTGCGTATGTCTGGGATATAAAGTCGAATGCACACATCGCTTTTCGAACAACCTTAGATGTTCCATCGTGATTTTGGTCCTTGCTGGTGGATGCAAACGACTAGTCGAGATGAACCGTGGAGTTTGCGTTTCCCACTTGCAAAGTGGAAACGCTGTCAAGTGCCGAAGGTAATTCCTCAGAATCTTTGTTATCGAAGTGTGAAACACTGCTTATCCGCGATGCAAAGTCCTGCGAATGCTGAATTGATGCAGTTCGTTTTTGGGTTACCGTTTGACTTTCCAGCGATTTGGAAGAAAGTGATTCAACTCAATGCTTTCAGGGCTCTCCATCGATGGCTTCAAGTTGGGACGCGAGCTGTTAACAACGATTCTCTCAACTTCGGGGCTGAATGACTTTAAATCGCCCACATACGCATCTCTGAATTGTTCTTTTGTGGGGAACATCGATTTCATCAATTTCCGAACGGCTTTCGTGAAAAACAGAGTGGAGATTAATCTAAATGTTGAAGTTTGATAAATAAACAAATGCCCAACACTTGAATAAATTTAAAATATGACTTACTGAACGGGAAGCATCATATTTGACAATCTCCACAATACAGCGGCAAGATTAATGTACTTGATATCAATAATCGGAAGAACCATAGCGAACGACATTAAAAAGTTAGAAATCCATAGAAACGTTCCAGATAAATACAGCCATCGATAAGTTCTCAATGCTGAAGGTCCTTTGAGTACTTTCGACGATTCGGCTGAGTCTCCGTCAGGATTTTGGATTATGGAGTTACTTTGCGACGAATGAAGATTAACCTGAATCTGTATTCGCTTGTGTTTCAGGAAATTCGATAACGTTCTTAAATATAATACGGCCATTCCGTTGAACAGAAGTGCTATCAAATAATTAAAAGATCAGTTAATTTTTCTCTAAATACCGGTAACAAGATTTTGTATGATTACTGTCGAAAAACATCACGCCAAATGCAAACAGAACGGCATAAAATCCAAAAATATCACGGAATAGCATGAATAATGTAACAACAATAATGGTTCCAAAAACTTTGAATGAAAAAACCTAAGACAAAAAAGTATAATGTAATGATAAAAATAAGATTTTAAAAAAAACTGACCAAACAATCAAAAGTCCTTGCAAATGGTTTGATTTTACGGATATGCCGAAAATTTACAAAGAAAACAATAACGTGCTTTGAAAAAGAAATCGTTTAGTTGAAAACAAACAATAACTACGATTAAAAATTATGACTTACGAAATTAAACGCGGCGATTTGAATCGACAACTGAATATTCCGCAGCGTTAAAACCACCATATACCAAGGATCTACAGTTTGTTGCCGTTCACTCTCTGATAACCGATTAAAGAAATACCAAAGATCTTGGAGGGTATGATCCGGTTTCTTATCATAGAAGGCGAATGTCTGGATTATATCTACCGTGGGCGGGAATATGAATATTATCGAGAGAAGTATAAGAAGGTTAAAATGTTTCTGGAGAGGAGTTCCGTGGATATAGTTGTGAACTGAGAATGCAGTTGGAGGGAGACAGAGTACTATCGATACGATACATATTACATCTTCGTATTGGCGGATTTTTGGAAAAAAATAAAAAGCATAGAGGCAGTGAGATAATGGAAATATAAACCATGAAAGAGAAATTACATGCAGAGAGTTCCGCGGATTGCTCAGAAACCAGTTGTGGCCGCATTTCGCAGAGAAAAGAAAAGAAAGGAACAGAAATACTCTTTTGTCTTTTTTTTTTCGATTGAAGTTTCCTGGGCTTTGCACCCTTTTTGTGTCCCAAGTTTTACTCCTTGATAAATTTTTGGTCGCAGAATGAAATGCATCATGATTCAAAGATATATTATGGAAATTCTTATTAATCCTGATAAAACCTTACTCAAATAAATTGAGTGGGTATTGAGTTTCTAATCAAACTTTTTCCAAAATTGTGGAATCATGTTTACCCGTGCCTGCACATCCACATGGAAATCCTGGGATGCTGAAATTGCAATGACGTGGTCTCAGATAGTCGAATTTAGAACGGATCCTATTAACTTAAACGCATAAGAAGATCCATTCAAATTTAAGCATTTTTCGATACTCAAATAATTCAAAAAATATAAATGCATTGATTTGCAATCGGCGACGAGTCTCATTTTTCCGCATTGATTGAAGTTAGAATTGTGATATAGCGGTTTTGTGGACGGAAGCAAAATATCGCAATGGTTTAGGTTTAATTTAGATGTGATATATTTTTAATACACTTCCCGTTCGACGAGATGTAAAAAATGCATCCGAATTAAGGCAAATTTTTTCTCGTCCTGTGCTTATCTATTTTAAAAACACATGCGGAAGTTCTGTTTGTTTATTATTCAACAACAATAACTTTGTGCGTGCGACTATCAACATACGTTTCTCTTCCAATCGCTTGTTCCTCACTCCTCTCCATTAATTTTCACCGAACAAACTTCTCCTTCATTGCCTGATGATTCCGTTACAGAAATATTTCCTACCACTTCGAGCTTCTCCAAAAACCGACACCAAATGATCAAACCTATCGTTTTTCATTTCACTTCCGTGATCCAGTAGGTTGATCTGTAAAATTAAAAATCGTTAATCATCTGACGTGACATAAACGAAGATAAAAAAAGAAAAAATAAAAATCGTTTAGCGGCAGCGCAATTTGCTCCATCGATCTTTCTTTATCGAAAAAGAAACCTTGCTAAGACCGACAACGGCTCATTTCATTGGAAGTGATCAATTTAGTTTAGTTGTATACGAACTCCCAACAGAAACCATGCCACGTAACAGTTTACGATACTACATGAATATTACTTCCCCAAAAAAGTAAATTCCTAAATTGACTCCATCGAAACTTGAAGAACCGCCCACGTCGAATCTCACAAGGCGGTTAGTTACCTCCCTCATACCGCCATAAAGGCGAACGAAGCTCAAACGAGAAGGCATCTGCAAAGGAAATCCAAACTTTCTTTTATCATATGGGGAAATGAACAAAGTAAAAGTTTTTCAAAATTCTTTCTAATCAGAATTTCTTCCTTTAATAAGTGGACTCCTTTCGATTT
Organism: Nowakowskiella sp. JEL0407; assembly: GCA_027600645.1. NCBI lineage: Eukaryota > Fungi > Chytridiomycota > Chytridiomycetes > Cladochytriales > Nowakowskiellaceae > Nowakowskiella > Nowakowskiella sp. JEL0407. Next base: position 5,713 of record JADGJK010000149.1, on the reverse strand, counting down.
TGCAATAATATCAAACCAAGACAACCTTTCTAAAGAAATAGAAATCTGGATTAAATCGCTCATATCTCCCAAATCTTTTCCAAGGATTTATGAAAAATGTTTGCATAAGAGAGGATAATCTGTTAACCAATACACAGCAACCAGCAGAAACCAACCAACGGAGCACAAAACTTTTCTTAAATTTTGGTAAATCAACATTAAACCTCAAACACTTCGACTTGGAAGAAGAGCTTGCTCAAAAACAGAGCGCGGGAGAGCGTAATTTTCCAGACGAACGGTTATACTCCTCTTATCGCGGATACTGCAGCTCCCTTTCGTGGAATCCCCGTCGAGGGCCTTCCTGAGTTAACGATACCATAGTACTTCAGGCAGTTGTATGCGGCAACGCCCTTTATCGAAGTAACTAAGATGCTTCACCCAAAACGACTCCTTTTGTCTTAGTGAAATGCAACTGTTGCCCATGAACCATTCTGACCGATAGAATGAGATAAAAATAAACAATTACTCCCTGTTTTAGCGTTTATAAATTCCGCAACATACAGCATGTTGACGACAGAAATGGCAACGTTCATCTTACAGAAGCAGAAGCGCTACAAAAATAAAACCTTTTTTCTCCACCGGAGCTCCAAATAAGAATCAAGTTCACTCCGTCGAATTTATCGACAACACCACTAAAAGAATATCGGAACCCGGGACATACAGTTTTTCTTTAGTGAGGTTGTATGCTTGAATCTCCCCCTTATCTTTTTCCAGGAATCTCAACTTTCTTTTGATCGCTAGACATTTAATGTCAAAAGGATAGTTTATTTAAAGTGCCCTCATCAAGGACTGTTGAAGTAGTGTTTGGCGGGAAGTCATATTCGACTTGCTAATTTAAACTCAGAGATCGCTGAGCTTGGATGATAGTAACATTTAATTTATTTTTCCATTTTTTCTTTAAAATGTTTACATTGAAAAAAAGTCCATTAAGAAGTCAATTCGACTTACAAAATTCAGAAATCTTTGAATTATGCGAAATGATCTGGTGATTCTTCATCTCACTCCTTTATTGACAGTTCAAGCAGAAGTTTAAAAATGATACTAAGGAAAATCCCTGTTGTACCCGCTGGGCGTAATCTTTCAAACAACTTGAAAAGATATTTCGTGCAGTCAAATCGCCAAGACTAAGCAGCCAAGTCGCTACAAATTCGAGCAAGTCAGATTTATTAATTGAATGAGATTTTTTATGGGGTAAAATTATGGGCCGGGTCCTCAATATGAACAAAAGAGACCATGACAAGACATGTTGAGTTGTTGACGAAGAGCAGCCTAAAAAGAACTCGCTCTTCTCTAGAAACAAAAACGTAGGATTTTTCTGAAGTGGTTGGCGCGTACTTTTTTTTTTTAAAGAAGTTCTCAGCCAACTGCTCAAGAGACATAAGTGTTCAGTGTGAGTTCTGCACTTCCACTTACCATTCGTTTACTCAGTGTTGTTTAATCTTTATAGAAACGTGGCAAAAAGCGTGACCTTCCCCATCTATGCGAAGAACAATTCTTACGCAAACTGGGACCGTTACCATGCTGACAATCGTGAAGCCGTCCAGAACTTGGACGATCTCGGAAAGCACCTCAAACTAACGAGTGCGACGCGAAAAAAGATCGCTTTTAAAAGAGAAAACTTCTCGACTTCGATTACTGAAAGTATTGTTCGAAGGGGAAATCAATAAAGTTCAGGTGCAGTTTATTGTTCATTTGGTTGAATTTGCCGAAATTGAACTTAAATTATATTGTAGACGCTCAACAGGAAAAACGCTGACGACGTATTGTTTATTTTAAAAATAATAGCGCGGCGAACGCTTTTCAATGGCATAGCACCTTGACGTGGTTGGAACCAAATCCTCCACCAAAAATATTCCTTTCGATGCTGAACAGTTCCAAAGTTCTCCCCCAACAAACCCAAAGACGGTTTGGCTTTCGAGGATAATGAGACGCTTTCTGACAATAAAGAAGTCGATGAATCTGATTCCGAAGAAAACGAAGAAGGTTCAGACCGTGAAGAAAACGAAGAAATTTCGGAAAATGAGGGAATGGAAGATTCGGAGAACGAAGAAGATACGTTATCAGAAGGTAGTATCCTTTTACAATTTATTTATATTTATCTGAATTGTCATTTTACACAAAAATGGTAGTTTAGTGGACGAAAGGTTACGTAAGTTACATATCTATCACTTTATCATGATTTCTCCCAATTTTCACTGTTATTTCGAAATTTTTTCAGCGTCGAACCTTCGCCGTGATATTAACAAGATGATGAAACCAGAACACAAGACATACTCACTCGGTTGTAAAGGAATTCTCGATTTAGCTGCGGAAGCCACTGAAAAATATTTCAAAGGTAAATTAATGTATAAATTAATGTTTTTAAGATTGATTGTTATTTCTTTTCAGGTTTGCCAAGAGAGGCTCGTAAAAACATTGAAAAGAAATTTAAGGAAATGGTAACACTACCCGATCTGGGAAATCTCGAAAAGACACGATTAGCAAATGTTTTCACCAAGATGAAGGATAAACTTGACAAAGGTTGTAACATTGATTTAGAGACCGATCTCGAAAAAGTTCAATTCTCCATGGCCGAGGAAAATCGTTATCGGTAAATAGATTTTATTCATGAAAATTATTGATTACTAAAGTTTTTATAGGCGAACGGCAGAAACGTATCTTTCGAACATGGAGTTGCTAACAGCAAAAGCGAAGGAAAAGGGAAACAGACGAGTACCTCGCAAATTTTTTTAACTGCATCAATACTAAAATCGCCCGGCTGGATAATTGAGCCTGGTGAGTTGATAAGCGATGGATCATCCACTGTAAGAAACGCTGGGATTGAAGAGTACGCCACGGGACAAAAACTGGATCTACGAGTTACTATCGAGGAGTTATCGTTTGAACCTGTTATTGCTCTACGCTCTGTGGGTATTACAACAACGAAGAAGAAAAACGATGCGACAAAACGGATCTTGCCATTGCAATGCGTGATAATTTGTTGAAGTTTCGTTCTGAGAATCATAATGTTCGTAAAGATGAACTGGATCAGGTTTACACGTATGGGATACACACTCATGGTAAAAATATGGTTTTCTTTTAGAGTTTGGAAATATTAAATTATTTCCCCAATATAGGGTATTCATACGAAATATACGGGTTGTGCACAATTGAAGACGACGTGTTTGCGTTTGGTCTACTCTTCCGAGGAAAGCTTCCAATTCCGGCCACGAAAATTGATCATAACCACGCGCTTGATTTGTTGGAAAAAGTAATTTATGGAGCACAACGATTAAAGGTGAATAGATTTTGTTGAATTTTTATCTTTTTCTTTAACTTTTATTTGGTTAGATTGCCATAGCGGATTTGGAAACACTGGCTAAGACGGTGTCTAGCGAACAGGCGAAATCCCACCATAATAACAAGAAACGAAGACTGACGGATCACATGAACCAAATCCAATGCTTAACGAGTATACGTTGAAGTTGAACAAACAGCGTCCAGTAAAATCACTATCGAAGAACAAGAAGGTAAAGATTAATAAGTAGATGGTAACGATTGATACTAATTTAACTGTAATCAGTGATCATGGTGTCTTCATTACGCGGATTAATTTTATCAGACGGCTTAATTTATTTGTTTAATACAAACACAAGGAGTGGAATTTTGATTTTTTTTAACTATGGTGGACAGTTGGACAGTATAAAATAAGAAGAAAATATTTTCAAAAAAAAATAATCTATTCCTCAGAATCATCAACAACCATTACATTCTGCTGAACACCTTCACCACCATCCAAATAATTTTTCTTCCCAACCATATTCTCCTCACTCCGATCCATCAACCTCTCAACCTCCGCATCACTCAACACATTCTCCGTCGTCCACTCATCTTTCTCCATCTCTCGATTATTCTGTATCGCTTCAAACTCCTCCGTCGCGAGAATTTGTGCTAAATCATCCGTGGAACATAAACTCTTGGATTCATAGTATTTTTGTGATCCTTTGAATTCACCTAACAAACAAACAAACAAACACGTTTTAAATTTTAAGCGAACGTAAAAAAAAAAATGGTTGGGGGAAGTCGGGCACCTTTATGAATAACAAGTTTCTCCAACTTCCGCTTGGCATTCGCTTTCTCTAAAATCTTACTCTCCACAGAATTCGCCGAGATAAATCTAAACACAACAACGGGTTTCGTTTGTCCGATTCGATGAACTCGATCTTGTGCTTGTAAATCCATTTGCGGGTTCCTAAACATACAAAATATATATATATATATGTATCAGAGAGACGCTTTTTAGAAAAGTTGACTTTTTCTTGTTACCAGTCAGAATCAAATATAATCACCGTATCCGCCGCAGTCAAATTTATACCTAACCCACCCGCCCGTGTACTCAACAAAAAAATCTTCATCTCCGGATCATTATTAAACTCTTCAATCTAATCAAAACCAGAAAAAAATCAACACTAATCCAAACCTTGCAAAACAAAATCTCACTCAAAAACACTAACCTGCAACTTCCGCTCATCAATCTTCACATTCCCATCAATCCTCGCAACTCTCCACCCCTTAACTCCAAAACAATAATCCGCAACAATATCCAACATCTTCGTCATTTGACTAAACACCAAAACTTTATGTCCGCGTTTTAACAACTCGCTCAACAACCGATCCAACACCATCATCTTTCCCGAACTCGTTAGTATGTTTTTTCGTTCGTATTCCGTCAAGAAATTTTCGTGTTCTGCGGATGAGTCGGTTGCAGTTTCCATCGCGTTGTAATTACTCGCGTTGATATCGCCGCCACCGTTGGTTGAAGAAGGTAGTACTTGCTCATGATGTAAATCGAATAAAAACGGGTGGTTACATACTTTCCGCAGTTGCATTAACAGTGATTGTAACTTCATTTGCGATATCCCCTTCATTTTTGCATCAACTTTCACTTTAAATTCAGGGGAAAAAAAAAACAACAAAAAAACCTTACAACGTCAGCTTGCAACGAAACAAAAAAATTAAAAACTCAACATACCAGGCTCAACCTTCTGCTCATTTTTCTCCAACCGCTCGAAATACTCATCATCACTTTCCATCTCATTATAAACAACTCCACTACTCTTCCGCTTCCTCAACTTTCTCATCCCACCTACATCACTTCCCCCACCACCCACACATCCTCTTCTGCAACATCCTCAACTTTATCAACCGGCAAAACATCCCCACCGCCACCAAAATTCGCTTGATTCTGTGCCGCAATAACATCCCGTAACCCACTCGTCCCCTTCAACGCCGCCGCATACAACTCTTTTTGTCGGTTCGTTAGTGGCGCATAAACGATATATTCTTTTTTTAACGGTAATTCCTTTGCAACTACAACACAAAAAAACAAAACAAAACAATCGTTAATAACGAATTTAAAATATAGTGAAAAGATGAATGTATGTATGTGTGTGTGTGTGTGTATGGGAGGGGGGAAGAGTGTGGTTTTTACCTTCAGTTTTAACTCGTCGTAATAAAAACGGTTTTAATATCGTGTGTAGATTTGTAATCACGTAGTATTTACTCAACACACTGTTATCCGTTTGTTCCTTTAAATCGTCCGAGATATCAAACTTTTTATCAAAAATTACATTCATATTTAGAAAATCATTACAAACAACCAAAAAAAAAAGTAAATGCGCTTTTTTCTCATTCC
>JADGJK010000148.1:0-50535 GCA_027600645.1 Nowakowskiella sp. JEL0407 | reverse complement strand
TACAATGTTTATCTTGTTTAAATAAAAAAAAAGTTAGAAAAATTATTGAAGTATAATCCGAATAAGAGGTTCAGATCAAAAAAATAAAAATTGATATAATTCTCCAGATCAATCTTGGATACAATGAGACAAGCGATTGATTAGAATCCATATGCGTATCCTGAAGAAAAATATTCAGAATTGTATAGTTCATAATAAAATTTAATGATCGGTATATAAAACTACGAAATTCTTCTAGATGAAATAACAAGGCAAACGTGTGGAATTTTTGTTATGGCGAAGTTTTGAACATGGACAATTCAGAAAGCAAAGAAATCGTTAAAACTCCGAAAACATCATTTAGAACTCTAGAAGCACCGATTAGAAATAAAACAACAAACAGCAGAAAATCTCTCGTTGAAGTAATTGAAATCTCTTCCGGCTCAGAAGATGAAATTGACCACCCCGAAAACGCAACTGTGAAGAAGCCTCGTGCACCTTCTTTAACACCAAAGACATCCTACTTATCAAAAAAATATCCAGTTGATGAGGGCGTGAAGAAAAGAAAATTACCAAACTTTCAATCAGGAACGACTCCGAGTGAAACAAGGAATGGAAAGAAAAGGGCCGCCGAGGTCGTTAAAGATGAAAAAGTTAAACTAGTACGTGAATCCAGTGATATTTTTTTCGGAAAACATGCGGTGTGGATTCCTGATGTGCAAAACAAGCGGGGCGCTATTTTGAAAGATAGGTTCGTTGAACGAGGTAGGGAGGTTTCCATGTACATTTATATCTTTAACTGTCAATTTTCTTGCGAGTTAGGAGGAATTGTGGATGTGAGTTTTAAGCAAGGAACCACAGACTACATTATAACGGATTATTCTGAACAGAGAGTGTTGCAAAAACTCCATCTTATTGAATTACCGGTAAATTCATTGCTTTTAACTGTATGATGACATTCATAACACTCATAATTAGAGCAAAGTTGAAATCGTTACTTATGATTGGCTATCTCGTTCAATTATTGTAAGTCTATTCCTTTTTTTTAAAAAAATTTTGTAATAATCAATTTGATTAGTTGGGCAAGGTAGCGCGCAAAGACTCGATTGAACCTTCTCAACCGCAATCACCCACCCAAACCAAAACATCGCCACCACTTTCTCCAAAGACTCCTATTGTTTCTTCTGCTGAAAATACACCGTCACCGCCATCATCCCCAATAAAAATTGATGAGTCCGACGAAGCTTTTGGTGCTGAACTACTCTCTGGTGACGAAGGAAATCACGATTTAGGCGAAGAAGATGAAATGAATAGCGAAGATGAAAATGTTGGATATATTATTGATTTGAAAACGGGAAAGAAGGCAAATTTTGTGAACACTGTTGAGAATGTAGAGAAGCAATCAGATGTGAATGAACCGCGCAAATTGGTAAGCAGATCGAAAAAAAGTATCACACCATCTGTGTTATTAATTTTTTTTTTATTTGTAAAGTTTAAAGGACAATCGACATATATCTGCATGCACCCCAACTTGATTTCAATGTCCTCCCCGACTTCATCGTCTTTGCCTCAGGAATCAACTGCCGCCTCACCAAGTCCACCAACAAAATATCGTGAAGCAAATAACAAAAATGAAAAATTAACAACGATTTTTGAGAAGCTGATGAAGCAGCACGAGAGTGAAGGTGAACAATGGCGAGTGCTGAGCTACAGAAAGGTAGGTCGTTCAAAGACACATTTGTGGGTAATTTTCATGTGAAGTTGTAGGCTATAAATGCTCTGAAGAAGCATCCGAAGGAGATTCAGAGCGGGAAAGAGGCACGCGAAATTCCTGGTAAAAGTTTATCTCAGAGTATATGCATTTTCGCTAATCGTCAGATTATTTTCAGGTGTTGGCAGTAAGATTGCTGATAAGGTACTGCTTTATTAATGAGAACTTGAAATGTTTACTGATTGTATTAAAAGATCGACGAAATTTTGGAAACCGGGAAACTTAAGAAGATTGAAAATGCTCCTGCGGAATTGAAAGTTTTAGAAGAATTTATGACCGTTCACGGTTCGTTTTTTCTTTTTTGAATTTTTTCTCCCGATTAATGCAGTTAAATAGGTGTGGGACGTATCATTGCGAAACAGTAAAAATATTTCAACCGGCAAAAATTCTTCCTCAACTAATTGTAAACTTGCATGCAGATGGTATTCAAAGGGATTCAGGAGTTTGGATGATGTCAGAAATGCGGTTGAGAACGGAAAATTGAAGTTGTCTCATGATCAAGAAATAGGAATGAGATATGTTGAAGTATGTTTCGTGATTATTGCTATTTTTTTCTGTATGCTCACGCTTTATTGTTGATTTTTAAATAGGAATTTAAGGTAGTAGCTTGGTATTGAGGATATAAACCTGTTGACAAACGGTGAAATAGGCACGAATACCGAGATTCGAAATGATTCAACTCTCCGAATTAGTCATCAAGGAAGCCAAAAAGATTAATTCGAAATTGGAAATACACGTAATGGGGAGTTTTCGACGAGGAGCACAAGATTGTGGTGATATTGATTTAATTCGTGAGTTACCTAGCATAGTTTTGTGTACTACTTTTGATTTATATTTCTAGTGACGCATCCAGACGGAGTATCGCACGCAGCATCGCTTCCACCGCTATTGCATGCACTTCGAAAGGTGAACTTCTTAAGTGATGATCTTTCACACCAAGATCCCAAAGAAAAGTCGCCGTTTTACAAAGGCGTCTGTTGTCTCGGAGAAGGTAATAAATCATTTAACTGGGGTCATAATTTAACGCTTATGTTCATGTCTTAGGATCAATCCACAGGAGAATAGGTTTAATGGAAAATTCTCGGAAGCTTACAGTTTTTTTCTGAATATTTCATTTTCAGATATTCTGGTTGTACCATACGACGAACTCGGAGCTGCATGTAAGAATGGATGAGAAGTGTGATCCGATATTTACTGTTCGTGTTTTTTATAGTGATACATTTCACGGGCAATGATGTTTTCAATAGATCGATTCGACACTTGGCAGGAAGAATGGTAATGTAAATATTTTGATATGAATTGTGTTTATTGTTGTTTTAATTCGAGCAGAACATGCGATTAAATCAACACGGATTGTTTCGTAATGTATTGAGGGGGAAAGCAAGGGCTAAACTCAATGAGGGAGAAAGGATAGCAGGAAGGACGGAAGAGGTAAGCGAGAGAATTATTAGAAGTTCAAACCAGTGAAGCTGATTAAATATTAAGGAAATATTCAGCGTACTTGGAGTCCCATATTGGAAACCAGAGGAACGCAACGCATAATTAGTAGAATAAGCACTTACTCCGAATCAGATATAATAGTCCTAGACGTAACTCATGATCATAGTTGTTAAAATTAAATTTTTGGAATTTTTGGAAAAATAAATTAAGTTCCGGTTCTGTCAATATTGGTCAATGGAGGGAACAAATTCTGACGTTCTAATGGACCAAAACAATTCGATTGCTGAAAAATCGAACATCAACGTTGCGACCGAAGATCCCGCGTTCGCCAACGCTGCTTCGTCTGATGCTAACGCCAACGTATCAATTCAAACACAGGACAATAATGCGAAACTTGTCGAAGGTGTGGTTTAACTCATACTTACTGCTTATCGTTCCCTGAATTGTATTTTAAAAAAATAGAATTTTTATATCTTCTCGAAAAGTCTCAGCAATTGTTTGCTGGTTTGAGGTTGGGCGATTAGGACGTACTAGGTTGAGCTCCAAAGTTGCTAATCATTTGTTGCATATTATAGAGATCTTCCACCTACAGGGAGAAACTGGCAGCCTTACTTTCAAAGAACCTTTGAAGTGTACACGAAGTTATGGAAATTTCAGCAACAAAACAGATCTGTTTTAGAACAGACATACGGCCTGAAACGATGGGAAATTGGAGAGATTGCTAGCAAGATTGGACGTAATTATACCGATCTGTTTTATTATCTATAAGTTAGTTCACCGCTTTGTTTAGAATTGTATTATCACTATTATTTGAGAACTAGCGAAACGAATTATTTGTACGAATCGTATGTGTTTTATGAAGCAACTAGAGAACGCGCATACTTTCGCGATGTTTTAGAAACGAAAAGGTAACAGAAATTCAACTTTGCTCAGCTGTCACAGGCAGCAAGATTAAATTTTAATATAGCCCAGCACTGGTCATTAAAAAGCTCCGTTACTACGCTCGATTTATTGTCGTTTGTCTTCTTTTGAATCGCACCGCAATTATCAAGAAACTGATGTCGGAGTTGTCAACTCTGGTGGAAGAATATACAAAACAGTTCAAACCAGCAGACTCTAATGAGTGGAACACCGTGATTCAAGAAATTGAAACTTTCTTGGAAGCAGAGCGTAAGCTGAGTCCCATTGACTTGGACAATGAGGGAAGTGTTCTTGTCTCTAAAACCAGACTTCAGTCCAGTTCGAGTACTTCAACCACGACTGCGTCTTCGACGAAAGATGAGAAGGCAAAATTAAGGTTGCAGGAAGCGATTTTGGTCGGAAATTTCCAGAATCAGATCAAGTTTTCGGAGTTGACATTGGATATGTACAGAATGCTTCAGTCTCTGGAACGCGAACCGAATGTCAACGCGGCGAACAACGCCGGTGCTATGGCTCCACCGGAACAATCCGAAGATGGGACAAATGCGGGTGCGAAGAATGCGAACGAGAAGCCGAAACGCAGCAATCCTCATAAGTACCTTTTATATAGACCAACTTTGGCTCAGTTGATGTTATATGTTGCCACAACCTTCAAAGACATTTCAGAAAATGCCGCCGTGATGTTGTATCTATCGGCGGATGGAGCGAAAAGAAATGCAAAAGGGGATGACACTGGTATTATCTTAAATTTATATCTATGAGTTTTTAGGCTTATTTTTGAAAAAAGCGTATACTGGCGGTGTTGCAACCAATGTGAACTATTCGCGTAAATCATCAGAACAAAAAGTGGACCCGGATCAGCTGAACCTTGTTCACTGTCTGCATCCACAAGACTTGGTTCCGTTTACTCGAAAGCCGCTGTTTGTTGTGATAGATAGTACTAATAGTACTGCATTTAAGGTATGTATATTTATTTAAATGATCAGTAATTTTGTGGTAAAAGCTGATTTGTTTCCGCATTTGCTAGAACTTCCCAAAAGTGTTCTCACAAAGCGTAGTAATATTAATGAGCCCAACTGAATATCCATCAGGAATCAAAGGTAATTTCGGATTTACAGGAAACCTAAAACTCAAACTCTTTCTACATTTTATCAGACACAACACCGATTGGAAATTTGTTTACGTTATTCTTGCACTCTCCGATAAAAGCTATCGCATTTATTTGCAGTAAATCGGAAGTGAAGGGGAGTGTTTGGGAAAGTGCCATCGCGTTGGTCACCAGCTTGGAAGAGATAGCGAGAGATTTGATAAGCACTAACGCCAATGTTGGTATGCAACTGAGAATTTTGCTGTAAAAGATCTTTATAACATTTAAACGTATATTTTTCAGATAAAGCATACAAAAAATTCATTCAAGATGATTTTTTGAGACAGTTTATCGCCAGATTTGTTCTCGCTACGGCGATTTTTCAAGGACATACACTGTTTAAAGATCCCAAGGTAATCCCCAGGAAAAATCTGCACACACAATGGTTTACCGTTTCTTTTTCTTTAGAATATCCCGTCCAGTTATCCGAGTTTGCCGCAAACTTTGTTCACCACTCCGGAATTAATTTCCAAAATCACTGATTTGATTGGTTTATTGGACGTCTCCTCACAGTTCAACTTCAACGTCGGCGGAACCACAGGATCCACAGTTGCTCTGGCAACTGTTCCTGCAACAACGGGTGTTACGGAAACAGTTTCTGCTACTGAAGCCATGGATACGGATCCTGTCGTGAATGCTGAACCGAACCCCGTCGTTGGATCTGCTCCGCCAGGAGAAGCGGCCGTTGAGGAACCAGTTGAGAATGTCGAAATCAAACAAGATATTGGAGATGTAAAAATGGAGAATTCGAACGGAGCTGAATAAAACCATCTCGTTCATTTTTTTATTGTTTTATTATTTTTTTTTTGTGTGTGTGTGTTTTTTGATCATGTTTTCGATGGGGAGAATTGTTGGTGTGCTGTTGTACTTTTTGGGGTTTCCCACTCTCGGTTCTTTTTCTTTTGATAAATTTTTCGTTTCTTTTCTTTAAAAATAAAAGAAATTAAAAAAAAAATAAAAAAGAAATAAGGAGAAAACTTTATTGTGTATGGTTGATTAAAGAAATTTTTATCGATTGCGTAAACGAGAATAAAAAATTATTGAAGCCCAAAAAATATAAGTTACGTTTAATTATTTACATAAAAAGACGTAGATCATTAGTCAAGTTCTTCTTGACACTAGCAAGAACATCTTCTACATCCGAAGAACCGAGTTCATCGATACTCAGTACTTTATCCTTCTTCAGTCCGTCCATAACGTCTTCGATTTCTGATTCGGAGTCTGATTCTTGTAGGAGATTGAACGTGGAATTTCCTGGTTTTAGAGAGGAGATAATTATCTGAGCAGACTCTTCTTCCTAAGAAACACTTCAGTGAAATAATGGAAACATATTAACAAAACACCAACCTTTCGCGGCTCTCCCGACATCCATGCCGTTGAAAATGCCAAATTCGAAGCGCTCCGCTCGACTGCGACTATTTCATCTTCAATCTCAGATTTACTCTTTCCCGTCCCTACAACTATAATTTCCTGATTGTCTTCAGCAGCAAGAGCGGCATTAACGCTATGTCCACTTTTTACGCTGAAAACGCTTTTAGTTTCATCATCCAGTAGCTGCGGGCTTGGGCTTTTATCGAGAACGCGTTGAGTATCGGGTCCAATGGTTATTGTGTTTGCGATAGTACTAATTAACTCAAGATTACTATGTTCAACCGCGGGAGAAACCAAAGGCGGAGGCGAGTAATGAGGCTCGGGGTGGTCTAAATCATCGAGCAAATCAGAAAGGTTCGGGGATAACGAAGCCTTTGATGTTTGATCACCGTGATCTTGTTTATCGGCATCGTTTCGTGGGTTCTGTTCGTCCACTTCGATCGGATCTTCAACCCAATCGAGTTCCGTTGCGGTCGAAGCAGCTGAGAGGGTTGTACCGTATGTTGAGTTTCTGGTTATTGACTGTGGTCGAAGCTTTCGAGTCGGAGAGGGAACTGTGATTGCTAGTGGTTTATCAGTCGTGTTGTTGGCGCTATTTGCGGAGATTGATGAGATGGTCTTCTTTTTCTTTTGTAAAGAGACGGGAAGGAGTTTTCTTGACGAAGAAATCGGGGTTGGGGTGGAATTTACGGACTTTTTGGTGTTTGTTGGGAACGATACGTCGCGATCATCAATACTGTCAAGTTCACGCGCTCCATGGTGAATTTTTGTAGACAAATCCTGTGCTAAACGAACGAAATTCGTGGAATTCTTCGCAACTGAATTCTGCGTGTTCGACAAAACACCATTTCCAGAAACCTCTACACCCTTTTCGGACTCATCATCAAACAGTAGTTCTTCTAAATTCTTTTCTATCACTCCCAAATCGTTTTTCTCGCCCTGAGTTGAATTTTTAGTTGGCGATTCAATTTCCGTTTTCCGCTTCTTGTTTGCGGTTGAATATTCCAGTAGTTTCTCTTTACGGGCTGCTACCGTGTTCATAATGTTTCTACCTTTAAAAATCATCCAGTGTTGTGGAGGATTATGACGCGCTGATGGAATTTGGGAAGTGCATTCTAAGTAGAGGGGAATATTTTTTTGTGCTCGGAGCTGTGCTTGTTTTATTCTTAATTGTCGAGGGGAAGTTGATTGTTCGGGTATAACTGAATTCTCGAGCGGATTGGAAGATGGAATTATGTTCATTTTATTTTCGAGTCTTTCTTGTCATGAATTCGAACTTTCAGCTTTGCTTAAAAATTACAATTTTTTTTTAATAAATAAGTAAAATACTATTGCTAACACGAATAATATGGCTTTGATCTAAAATGCAAAATTCTACTTGATCTGATATTTGGTTCTTTTTGATAATTCCTCCAAATCCGTGTTTGTAGATCTGGGCTTCGATCGGAAAACTTGTTATTATACGACGATATAATCCATAAAATTATGATGAGCATTCCGTATATCTATACAAATAAGTTGGATTTTATGTAGGTACTGCGAATATTACTGCCACTAACCGCAGATGTGAATATCACAGAATATCGAGAGTAATGTTTCGAAAATGTCAAATATAGAAGTATTCGGAACGAAAGTAAATGTACTTGAATATGTAAAGTTAACTTTCGAAAATTTTGGAAAGGATCTGTTCATTTCATACTAATTATCGAAAATCCACGTATTAAAACTCCGCTCATCATCATATTTGCAATCATCAAAGATATTCCCAGCCAAATAATTAAAATCAGATGCGAATTCATTCCCAATGAATTTTCTGAAGCAAATGTTGAATTTACTCACATAAATCTAAATATTACCTTACCAAAATAGCTCCAAAATTTTCCCAACGTCCTGAACAACTCTGAATCGCTGAAATTGACAACTTTGGAAATCGAGCGATTTACAAGTTGGATTTGAGATGTCGATATGTTCAGTAAATGCTCCAGTTCGGTCCTCGTTGACCGTAATTGAACTGACATATCTGTCAACGAATTTTGCACGGTTACGTGGAGTTGAGAAATTTTTAAGGCAGACTCTGCAATCTCTGAAAGCGACTAAAAGAGTGGGATTATTAGAAAAAATGCAAAATAACCTGATGTTTTTACTTGGAGACTTGATTTGTAAATTATCTCTTGACTTGCAGCGTGTTCCATCGTTTTTTGCTTAACGTTGGTTTAGATAATAGAAATATTATGCATCGTTCTCCTGACCTGAAGTAAGGAGATTGATGTTAGTTGTTGCGTTCTGAATTCGTCCCAATAATTTCTCATCGACACCATCTCCTACAAAGAAAAATCAACAGAAACAATCAGTTTATAACAAATACTCCATCTTGGTCCGCATACATCGGAAATGTTTTTCGATTTTGCCCAAAAGTCTTCCAAGAATCGCTCTATCTCAAACTGACGTAAAAGATCACAAAAATTTAAAGATGTGTTGATTTTCTCACTTGAAAAGTATCAAAAAGCGTTTGAATCCCGTGATTTTGGTTCTTCAACATTAAATCCCAGTCGGAGTTGGCCAGTCCGACTTTGTTATTAAAATTCTCGTTTGAAGATTTTTTTTTTAAAAAAAAAAAAAAAATAGCAAAGAGCAATGTATTATACCTTAAAGATTTCGGATACGCGCGCAGCAAAAGAATTTTCAAAATCTGACATATGATCAAGGATTCTTTGTGAGGCATTCGACATGTCTTTTTGATTTTTCTACAAAAATAAAATAATTATGATCCAGCTAAATATCCAGCTCTTCAAAATAGAGGTACTTCAATGCTTTTGCTCAATTGAATCATTTCATTCTTAACGTAGTTTATATTTTGAGTTTCTTCCTTGCGCAATAATTTCATTTCTTCAACGTGAATTCGAAGAGTTTGCAGTGTAATTTTCTGAACTTTCGAGAGGTTTTTGTGAAGATTGAGAAGATTTTCTGATAAAAAAAGAATTAACGTCTCGTAAAATATAAAGCAATATCAAAGAAACCTTGCTCAAGAGTGTTTCTCACCGCAAAACACATCCGAACTTATTTTTTCAAAATTTAACGACCATCATGACAATAAAAAAATAAAATACTAACCAACATCTCTTAAATATCCGGAATATGATGTCCATAATTGTGGGACTTCCGCAAACGCTCTGTTCACGAATAAAATAAACAGTTTTCAGTTGACGTTAATCCGAATCGCAATAGTTATCAAATTACCGAACACAGGATTGAGTTCCAGCGCTGTAGCTCTGTTTCTTCCAACCACCGCCATCTGATTCAATGTTCTGATTTTTCTTTGTGTCGGCATCGTTAGCGAACAATCCCCAAGGGAAATTCCGTTTAAAAGAATCTGGGCGATTCTGCTGTCGCTCATCATCAATTAAAGATTCGTCACAAGCCGGCGGAGAAGCAATGTTTCCCGTGGATATTTCGCATTTGGTCAATCGTATTGCATCTAGCAAAATCGTTGATTTCGCATACGAGATAAATATTTCGAGAATTTCGTAAGATTTACATTTAATTTTGTCCTCTTCGGATACTTTCAATCTTCCACAACCACCCTTTATCAATGCCGCTGCGTCTTTAAAGCAGTTACTTTCATTCGTTTCGTATTGTTTCAAAACCACTAAAATGAGTGAATATGAGTGAAATCCTCCTATCAATCTAAATCAAACAAAAATAGATTTCTAAAGTACTCTCAGCCTCTTGGACTATCGTTTGCTCTTGTAACCCAAACGCGTCGTTCCGTTCTTGGCCTCCTGTGACCAACGACTTCACGAAACGAATAAGAATAAACAAAGTGAGTATTTGAAACTTCATTAAAATTGTTTTCCCACGCTTTAAGAACAGGGAAAGGAGTTCAGACATTTTTTTTTGTTCCAGAAAACCGTGGGAAAAATCAAACATTCGTTTTTCCGCCTGTTAAAAAACAACACAAGAAAATACAAACAAGTTATTTCATATATATATTTTAAAAAACGATATCATTCAATTCCTTTCAATCAGTGTCCATTTCCAATTTTCCCTTATTCTCCTTCGAATCATCTTTCCCCTCCTCTTCTTTCGGACCCATAACACTTCCAAACGGGATATTCAAATTCAAATCAGAGGGCAACTTTGCTTCGATCTCCAAATACGGAATCAACGGTGGCGAATTTGGGTTTGGTGGGAGTGAGTTTGTGAAAATTTGTGATGGTTCTGGTTCAATCGTTTTCAAAGTGTTTACTGGAATTCCATCAGTTGTTATTGTTAAAACCTTAAAATTACAAATACATATATCAGTTAAAACTTTTATCAAACGATTGTGTGGTTTTCTAAAAAAACCTTTTCAAGTGCTCGAAAATATTTTGGGATTGATCTGTAGTGAATGAATGGATCTATCGCTAGTTCGGCAAGTCGTTGTAAAGTAAACGGCGGGCTGTAAATCATAAATATTAAACATTCGCTCTTGTTTCCAAATATAAGATGCCACACCTTTCATCGAAATAGTCCAAAAGATTGAACAATAAATCTTTGTAGGTGTCTACATCCTCCGAGTCTGTTAGATTTGGTATATCTGAAGGCGGAACTGTAATATTCTAACTGATTTTTTAACAAGTTTCTTGTAGTGTTGCAACTTATCTCACCAACAAAATCTTATGATAAATAATATCCTTAATCACGTCCCAAGAGTACCTATATCCAATTATATTATAATTGTTACATGAAATTTCAAAGGTAAGGATACCGTAAATCCGAGCTTGCTGATAGTTCTTTCAGAACTTGATTGAATTCTGAATTAAGACCCAACCAGAAAACAGTTGAGAAAAATTATATACAAATAAACGCAGTAAAATAAACCTTCGGGCCAGGATTTCGGTGAATCCGTCTCAGTTGAAGGCAACAAATACTCTAGTTAGTTGAAAGAGTTAATTTAAACATTCAGGTGAATATATCGTGGTAAACCTTTTAAAGTCGAGGATAACTGATCGGAAGTGATTTCCGCGGTTGAATTTGTCTGATCTGTTGTCATCACGTTGCGTTAATATTGGTTTCCAAACTGTTCTTTTTTTTGCGCCAAATTGCAAAAACAAAATTGGCGAAAGGATGATTTCGAATGCAACAAATTTAAAACTCGTTTCTTCCTTGCTCATGAGGAGATCTTTGCCTGTTAACCTGCACTATATGAGTCTCCGAAGAATGTCAATTCTAAACTCGCCTCGTCTGCAAACAGCTTTTCAAGCTACCCGAACTCCTTCATTCTCACAAGGTGTCCCTTACAAACTGACGCTCAATTAATAGATCCAGTTTCTAACCATTTTATCTTTTTAATAGTGCGATCAATGTTTATTCAAACCGAATCCACTCCAAATATGGACTCTTTGAAATTCAAACCGGGAGTTTCCGTTCTAAATTCTCAAACTACGCACGAGTTCCTCACAGCTCATTCATCTCTTGCATCACCCTTAGCAGCATCCCTCTTCCGCATTGACGGAGTTCAGAACGTTTTATTCGGACCAGACTTTATCACCGTTACTAAGTACCAAGACGCGAACTGGAGTTTGATAAAACCGTTCGTTTATGAATCTATTATGGAGTTCTTTGCATCTGGACGTCCGATTTTTAATGATCCGGAACAAATGAATGCTGATGGAGTGACAAAGATTTTGGAAACTGATTCCGAGACTGTGGTTTTGATTAAAGAGTTGTTGGATACAAGGATTAGACCGACGATTCAAGAGGATGGTGGAGATGTGGAGTATTGTGGATTTGAGAATGGCATGGTGAAGTTGAAGTTGAAGGGAAGTTGCCGAACTTGTGATTCCAGTGTCGTGACCTTGAAAAACGGAATTGAGAATATGCTTATGCATTACATTCCCGAAGTAGAAGGGGTAGAACAGGTATGATTATGCAAAAGAGTATCAATTTTGGAGAGGCTTAATCCATTTATTGAATTTTCAAGGTGATGGACGAACATGAGGCCGTCGCAATGGACGAGTTTAAAAAACTCGAAGCGAAGTTGAATGCTGATAAAGCTACTGAGGCATCGTAAAGAAAATTTCTGGAGTTTTCTTTGAAAAATATCTTTATTTTAAAAAATTGTTTTAATCTCATCGCAATGTTTGGTGTTTTGATTTGAAAAATGTATAACTCAGCGTAATCTCCTTCACGTCTTTCAACCACGGATCATCGACTATCTCTGGGTCAATGTAAAAAAATACCGGCATATCAACCTGTCCAAATCGAAATTTTTCATAAAAAAAATCTGTACAAAGGAAGTGCCCGATCTTACCTCTTCTCCTGCATCCAATTTCTGCTCTTCAAAACAAAAGCACTGAATCTTATTGAAATACTGAGCTGCTCGTGGGGGAATTACGGAATAAGTACTGATCCCAACCACATCCTTATCACTCATATTTTCAGCAACATAGAATGCCAACGCCGTCTCACCGGGTCTGACGTACATCTCCCTCGTCTGAGGAGTGAATTTCCAAACGCTGGTTAATGAGTCACTAATGCTCGAATCAAACTTTATTCTAATTTTCGCTGCTCCTTCGACTGGTTTCATTGATTTCTTATCAAATTTATGGCCAGGTGCAGTAATAGGGGTACCATCGAGTCCGGTATTTGTGCAAATTATCTTGTAGAGAGGAACCGCTGCGTAGGATAGACCGAGGAAAACAATAATTACAGAGAGAGAATAATTTACGACGGTGTACGTATCTTGCATGCGTTGTTGCTGGGGGTTTAGTGGGGAAGTAACGGAATGTGAAGCAAACGGCCGGAAAGTAATTTTCTTTAGCGCGAGGGAGGAGGTGGTGGCGGAAGGAGAGAAATTATTCCTCAGTGAAGTTAAGAAGAATGACGATCTTCTACTGGTAAATGTCGATATTCCGAGAGGCCTGACGAAATTCATTTTCTTTATTGACAATCTGTCATCCGCAATTCTTTCCATGATATCCCGCTTATCTTTAGATTAGCTTTAGCAATATTGAAAAATCATCATTACCTTTCAATTATAGATCCCATTAACATTTAGTCTCAAATCTTGATCTGGTGTCTCGAAAACTATTCTATTTTTTTTCCGCAAACATCAATATCGCGTTGATGTTGACAGTTAAGCAAATTGCGATCAACAAAAATTGCTCAGATTTGATCATTGAGAAAGTAAATACAGAGCGTGTTTCCAAGTTTGCACAACCTTCCAAATCAAGAACGCATTACCAAACAATGCATGTGTTGTGTTTGTGTAACTCACCTGCATAAAATATTTCCACGCAAAAACACACAATGGAACCAACGCCCGAACTTCTCGCTGAACTCCAGCAACACGAAAAAGATTGTGTATTCCCTTCCTTTTCCGCCTCCACGGCCCTAAAACTCGGACTCAAAATCATCTCTTCGTGTCCCCCAGACCGGGCAATTTCCGTTTCAATTTCAAAAAACTCCCAGCTGTTGTTTTATCATTCCATGGATGGAACTACGCCAGATAACGCTGACTGGATCAGACGGAAGAATAACACCGTTAACAGGTTCCATTGCAGCAGTTACAGATTTGGTAGGGGGTTGAAATTTGCCGGAGATTCTTTGGCCAAGTTTGGTGCTAGCGAAACGGAGTATTGCACTCACGGTGGAGGGTTTCCTCTGATTGTTCAAGGTGCTGGTGTTGTCGGTGTTATTATCGTTTCTGGATTGCCTGAACATGAGGTAGCCATATTTTAAATTCGCTTTTCATTTGGTATGATCTATTAACATTGTTTACAAGGACCATATGCTCGCAGTCAAATGCATCAAGGAATGCATTGGTGCTGTATAATCGGCTGGATATGTGTATATTTCAACTATGAATCCCCTTTCCACCTTTTATTTTCTTTTGGATTATTCACAAATCTTCCTCAAATAAAAAAAACCTTTTTTCCCAAATCATCTTTTTCCATGTTGTCGCGTTAATGCATCTAATCTTGCCTTGATCTGTGCATTCCCCGGATCCAACTCCAATGCTCTTGAAAAGGCATCAATCGCATCATTCATCTGGTTGTTGCAACTCTCGTACAGAATTCCAAGGTTGAACCACACTTCACTGATATGAGAATCAAAGCTGATCGCTCGAATGTAGGCATCAAGTGCGTCCTTCGCCTAAAATCACATGCGTTAGCTTATCAATATACATTTCAATTTCTGTTCACTTACTTGACCGATTTGGAAATATAAAACACCAATTGAACACCAAAATCTGGGATCCTTCTCATCTTTAAATACTGCCTTTTGGTATGCTTCATACGCTTTTGTGTGTTTGCCTTGCGCCATGTAACATCTTCCTAGTTGGTAAAATGTGAAGGCGTCGTCTGGGTCTATCCAACAAATGTATTAAATTAAAAATATATAATAAATTGAAAATGAAATACCAGATTCCGATGACCGTGTTAAGAAAGAAATTGCAAGTTCGGGGTTACGGAATGACGTTCCATCGATGTGATACAGCCACCCGAGATGTTGAAGTCCTTTGGCGTGATTTGGGACTTCTTTCAAAACTCGTTCATAGTCCGAGCGTGCAAGTGTGTACTATAAACGAGATGATTATTTTTTAAATACCTTCATTCCAATTCATGCTCACCTCTTTTTGTTGTTCGTGAACATGACCAATTTTCAACCAAATGTCAATCTTCGTCAGCGGTTTAGGAGGACAATTTTGAATATATTCAAAGCACTAACAAGAAAAGATTACTCAACATTTCGGGGAAAAAACACGCACATATGACAATGATACCTGAAGACTTAAATCATATTTCGCTTGTTGCATGTATATAAATCCCAAGCGATAATATATTTCGTTCGCTTTTTCAAAATTCGGATCCATCTTCAATACCGCTGCAAACGCTTCCTCGGCAACCTTATAAGACCCATATTTATCATACAAAATCCCAATCCCGTACCACAACCCAGGTTCCTGGAAAAAAAAGTATAAAACAAACATACTGAAAAAGGTAATAAAAGAGCAGTGCCGTACCATCGCATTCGGAAGTTTATCCAGCGCTTGCTGGTAAGCGGTATAGGCCTTTTGTAAATTATCCATCATAAGGTAACAATGTCCCAAAGCGCCCCATATTTCACCTTTATTTTCATCAATATGTAAAATTCGTTCAAAATACGTCGCAGCCTAACATGAAAAAGAATTTAGTGCCTTCTATAAGTAAGAGTAATGTGGTAATTTTCAACCTTTTGGTGAATTTCCCTTCCTTTACACATAGTGGCTGCTTCAGTCAAAGCGGGGATGGAGTAAGGGTTATGACGCAAAGCGGTTTCATAAGCGAAAATTGCGAAATCGGGTTGATCCAATTGTTGAGCCAAGGACCCTGCAAATTGTTGATGTTTGAAGAATGAAATTCCACCGGATAAAAGAGATAAAGATTAAATAAACAATGTAAAGTTGCAAAAGAGAAATAAGAGATACCGGCGAGAATCCAAGTTTCTTCGTTTAAGCGGGTGAGTTTCTGCGAGAGAACTTGAAGTTGGGGTTGAGCCATTGCACTGCCTTCTGTAGAACAGAGAAGGCCGTTTAAAATTTTAATTTCTTTTATATTCTCTGATCGTTGAATTAAAGTTTATGATCTCGACGAAATATATTTTTCATTTTTTCTTCTGTTTTTACCATTAATAAATTTTGTTGTAGTTTTTCTTCTAAAAACAAATTACAGTTTCAAATACGAAAAACGTAAGATCAAAGCAAATTATCTTGATCCCAGTGATTCGTTAAATCAATTCGGGAGCGTTTTCAGAGCAGACGCAAATATTCCATTGCAGTTGGCATCGTTTTTGTTTAACTTTGAAATTGAGAGGGGTCGTGGAAGAGTTTAAAATCTAGATTGATTTCGAGTGATGGATAGTTCAGGGTTCGATTTAATCATAAAAAATGAGCGAATAAGTTACTATTACTTGCAATTGATGCTGTTTCCTGAGCTTGGACATTCAGCTAATAAATTTGATGCAGCAACGCCATGGTGGGGAGAGATGGGAACTGTAAATTTGATGATGGACGCAAAAATATTCATTTCAGTTATTCATAACATATTCCATATTTTGGTCCTGTATTACGTGTATCACTACAAAATTCTAAAATCAAAACTAAAATCATCGTTATAATCTAGCCCTGACATCTTTCTTAAACGCCGTGTGATCTCCAGAACCAAATATCGGCTCGATAATGTAGTCATGCAAATATCTCGCATAAATAAACGTTGACTGAATAACGACTGCAACAAGCTTTGAAGATTTGTGCGTTCTAGCAACTATTTTCCACAAGGCATTCAACGTGAACGCACCAAAAGCGACGGCAATCATAGGAACTAATCCGACAAAGAATATCACTCGACCAGTTTTTTCCGAAAGACTCAGTTTCGCTGGATCATACACGTGAAGAGATTCTAGGTATTCTATATATTCCGGTTTCAAGTTATGCTGTCGGGAACCGGTTATGAGAATGTTCATGTATCGTTTCGATGGTTGAAGCTTAGATTTGATAGATCCTGGACGACCTTTGAGAGTTTTGGTAATGAGAGTTTCGCCATCATACGTGGTGACAGCGAGTTGCATTGGTTCGTATCCTCTGTCAAGGTCGTGACCTTGACCACCCTAAAATTTTAGGAAACAAGTCAATATATTGCAACATGTGTAAAACCGCAAAGTTTTATACCTCAGATGCGAGTATTTTTTCAAAATCTAACCGAGTTACAAGATGAGCAACGCCATGAAGAGTAGGAGGAAGACAAGCAGTTGGATTCTCAGGATCAAAGTTGAAATCTAAACCGAATTTGGTTGCATTGTGCAACTTTTCGGCAACTTCTCGTGTAATGGGTTCCGTGGGCACGGGTATAATCGAAGCAAAACTGTTTTTACGATTTTAATTCAAGTTGGATTGATGTTATGTATTTCAAATACCTTGGTTCGAGGAACGGAAGGCCAATAAAATCGAACGACAAATAGAACTTGGTTGTGTAAGCTGCTTTGGATTCAAATGGTTTAATTCTTCTTCTTCCAGTAAGAGTCTTTTCACTCATATTTGAGCCGAAAGCTTTTGTAAAGTTGTAAGTAAGAGATTGTGTAAATTCTATGGTGTGCTGCACTTACCGAAATACCAAACCAATTCTTCTGGAGGAGGACGAACGCGAGTATCTTGAGCAGGGAGCGGTTCTGGATTCGTCTTTGGGGAATTTAAAACAGTAGAATCAGACTCGGACATTTCCGACATTTCAATGAGAAGTGTTTGACAGACAATGGGTGGAAAAACTTCGAAATTAAACCCGGACGATCTAAACGCCCTTATAAAAAACACTCACTGTATGCGCATGTTGTTTATTCTGAATTACGTTCTGTCTTTAATATAATATGTAATCCTAGTTGACAAAAAAGAAATCGAAAAATGGTATAAATCGTTTATGAGAGATTGTCCAACTGGCTCGCTTTCCCGATCAGACTTTCAACGAATATACAACCAGTTTTTTCCTTTTGGAGATTCAACAACTTTCGCGGACTATGCGTTTGGCGTTTTTGATAAGAATGGGAATGGAGTTATAGAATTTGAAGAATTTATCGTTGCGTTGTCAGTTACTGCTCGCGGAGACGCTGAAGAAAAGATTCAATGTATGTTTGAGCAGATATTTTACAGCTGCTCGCTTTATTGTGAGATTTGTTTTTTAAAATTGAATACATTCGTAGGGGCTTTCCAGCTGTACGACATTGATAAAGACGGCTTTATATCGAAGGAAGAAATGCTGAAGATTGTTGATTCGATATATAGAATGGTTGGAAGCACGGCAAATATGCCGTCCGATGAAGATACACCCGAAAAACGTGTTGAAAAGGTTCGCATTTTTGTTAGATGCCTTGCTCATTGTTCATTTAACACGTTTTTCGTTTGCAGATATTCCAATTAATAGCCCAAGTATGATTTTCCCTTCAATTTTATTCATGGTACGCAACTAACACTGAACCAAAGCCCGATACAGATCTCCTTTCGTTTCGTGATTTTAGAGAAGGTTCTATAAAAGATCCCAGTATTTTACAGTCTCTATCACTTTACGAAGGGCTAATTTGAAGCGGCCTTACATTATAAAGTAGTATATACCTTCAAGAAACTGAAACTTGCACATAATAATTTTGGCTAATGTTCTCGGAAACAACATTTTATTTGTATTCTCCTTTTTTTTTTTGTAAATTATTGCCAACTACACGAATAGACATTTTACAAGTTTTGTTGAATCATATCCATATTTTTGTCCACCTGCAAATACAAATTAGAGTGAACGGAATAACTCAAGTGGGTAGAATCTACCTCGGGATGCGTTTCAGGCTTCGAGCTACATGCAATTGGTTGAATTGAAGACATTGGATGTCGGTGACAATGTGGAAATGGGTTTAAATGGTTCTGATAAAAAAGAAACATTATTTGCTGTAGCAAATTTATCAGAAATGCCTCAGAAACTGGGAATTTGAATTGATTTTTTTGTTCTTATTTGTTATTTATTGTTTATTTTCTTTGCTTTCATTTGAGTTAATCCATTAAGCTGATTGAACGTTTTTCAAGTCAAAGTTCACTAGGAAACACATCAATTTCAAAATTATTAAGATATGATATTAATTTTTTCCAATTCGCATTGAGAGCCAGTTTGATTTCTTATTGTCCATAATTGAAGATTTAATTCACTAATAGGCCAATTTTACACTATCTCTATCTTGCAATTGTAACTCTGATCATTTGCTTTAATTAAATTTTCGAAGGGCAGCTCACAAAGCAGGAAGAGAAAAGATGCACGCACAAATATTTGGAATGAATTTGGGGAGTGCTTTAATTCACCGGGTTCGTTTGTCCTCAGTCAGAACAGAAAGTTACAAGACGTGAAGTCAGTGGCATCATAATATCTACCATCTTTGTGAGATAAATAATTGCAATGGCACTCCTTATTATGATATCAATATCGATAATAAGAAATGTATCTCCTAATACTATTTCTTTCAGACTGGAACCTTCAGATGCATCAAAAGCTCAATATGAAAGCCAATATTTTTAATTAGAAATCGATCGCAAAGTTACTTCGGATCTCAACCAAAAGAGCCTGTTCCTTGATCACTGTTCGTGTACAATTTCAAATATTGGGATGAAAGAGTATTCGTATTAATTTGTTTTTAAAACTTCGCGATCCGTGAAATACTATCAACATCCAACAGCCTTTGGCAAAATCACAACGAACACAACACAGCCAAGTAAAACTGAAACGAAATTTTTCACATGGCTCAAATACTTCTCAATTCCACGCTGCATCGCGCTAAGAAAGTCGCCGGCTGTATCGCCTCATGTTTCATAAAGTCTTTGGGCCCGTTGTTTATCATTATAGCCTCCACTTTAATTTCCTTCTGTGGTTACATATTCTTCACCGTAAACTTACCCTATTATTTCTCTCCGTCGTTCCATACCCCCACCGCTTCAACTCCATTCAACGTATTCCAAGCAAAATACAAGCCCGACATTCCTAAAGAAAATGCAATAATGACCGTTCTGAGGTTAACACATTCCGCTATTGCGATATATCTGTTGGTTATGATTGGGTTCCACTACGCGATGGCGGTACTGGTAGACCCAGGTTTACCTGAAAAGTATGTGGTTGAAAAGGAGAGAACGGATGAAGACCATGTTTACGCTAATGATTCATCGGAGAGTGATAATGAAGAAGAAAAGCAGCTGATGAAGGAGAAAATAGCTACTGTGTATTACTGTGAGGATGGAAAGACGAAAGTGAAAAAGAAATGTGGAAAATGTACGCAAGGATTTATTTTATTTATTATTATTATTTTTTTTTTGGGTTGGATACTCATTTGCAATATCGAATTTCAGGTCAGAAGCCGAAACCACCTAGAACGCATCACTGCAGCGTTTGTAACAGATGTGTATCGCGAATGGACCACCACGTATTACTATTTCTGGATGTTGAACACCGATTTAATCCTACTAAACTTTTATAGTGTCCTTGGATGGCAAACTGCGTGGGGCATCACAATCATCGATATTTTTACCTGTTTTTGGCATTCTTAACGTTGGCTTGTTTATATTACTGCATTATGTGCACGCCTATAGCTTTTGATATGTGGAGAGAAAGAGAAGTAATAGTGCAGAAAAGCTAATTGTCCAGTTCTAACGAGTATTCTTTAGCCCCAATGGCCGTCTCTATGGACAAAACCGTCTCTATTGACTACGTTTGTTTTGGCTGGTGCGATGTTTTTCTCGGTTGGAGGATTATGTGCATGGCACACCTACTTAATTTTAACTGGTAAATATTTTCGATAATAATTCGATGAATTTGTGAATTTTTAACTATATTGGATTATCAAAGCACAAACTACGATAGAGTTCTATTACAATCGCGATGCGTATGTTGCTGCCCGATCACGAGGAGAGGTAATTCCGCAAATTAGAGTTCTCTGGAGCACTAATTTTATCTTACACGCTAAACTAGATGTGGATTAACGAATATGATCTTGGAAGTTACAGAAACTTCTTAATTTTTTTCAATATTGGAAAGGATTAGTAAGTCATTCTTGCAAGAGATTATTTTTTATCTTCCTAAAATTTCTATCTAGTAACTGGTGGACTTTGATCGCGCCTATTCGAGTTCCTGCTGTTGGTATGTGGTTTGTTTTAAATCTGGGATGTGGGAGTTGATTTCATTTTTCAGGCAACGGAACGAAATATTTCACGTCCTATGAGATGCTGACCACTCTAAAAACTACACCTCAGAATGATCAATTAAAACAGGATCTTCTCGCTTGAAAGTTTATATATGATTAATTTTTTTATTGCAATAATATTTCCAATTTATTAACAATCGACTCCAATTGATGAAGTCGTAACAGGCTGTATATGCTCGTTTGAAAACCGACTAAAATATCTTGATTACCGTCCAGCAAATCAGTGAATGATTTTAAAAGTCGGAAATGTGGAGGCAATTCCCCAGAATCATCCGGATCGTTTGAAAATAAATAACATCCAATGATGAATTTCAGTTTCAACACTGAAGAGGAAGCTTAAAATTGTGGCAAAGATAAAAATTTGAAAAAACTCACGTTCTTGTTCGTCAGCACTTCCCTCAATACTGTCATCAAAAACATAAAATCTAAATGGCCACCATTCTTTTCTTGATTCCCACGTAGGAGAACTGATGAACGTTCTAAGTAAATAGAGGTTAGATTTATATTCTACTGCCGAAGTAAACCTACCGTGAATTCTTTAAAAAAGTCAGCAAACGGCCCCACAAAGAGATTATAACATCATTGGGATCTACTGAGTATTCAATACGTAGAGCAATAAGTTCAATTCCGTTGTCAAAATTAACACCTTTTCCGTAAGATTCTAAACCGAGGAAGGTTAATCAGATTTTTTATATCAATAAATACGCCGAACCATAATAATCCATCAACTGCGAAAAATTTTCTATATCCGCACATGGGTCAGCCTCCATCCATTTGCAGGTGTAAAAAGCCCATCTCTCCAGATTGCTGGTGAAATCAAGCAATTCACTATCTCCATCCATATCAAAGTCCTCCCAATTTTCAACCTCACTTTGATCTTTCAAACAGCCATCAAAAAACTCCGCTAGATAACTGCATATTTGATTTAATCAAACCATAATTAGTTTCGTCGTTATTTTTTCTTACCGATATCCATTCGCATTTTCTGGGGTATTGGTTTGAAAATTCGAAAGTATAATGTATGCTCGACCGTAAAACTTCTTCGCGAATAAGAGCTAAATAAATGTCAACAATAATCACTCGAGCTCATAAGAATCAAATTCCTACTTTGTAGTAATAATACGAAAATATCTGCAAAGTGGGATCGATATTCGTGGATGTTTCAAGATATTTGATGGCATTTACAAAATGCAAAGATCCAAAATCACCTAAGCGACATTCAGCTTTTTCAGATAAATTATCAACGCGGAAGAAACTTTAACGGTACCAGAAAAATCGTCTAATTTCCCCAAATCACTCAGATTAGAGTCATCTTCAAAATAATCTTCGTCATTCTGATGCAAATTCCTTCTCGTTTCTATACGCCATAATACAAAGCTCAAGATCCCCGCATATCCATGAATGGACGCAATTGAACGAAACTGGTTTTCCGTCACAACACTTTCAAAATAAAAAGAGATAAATTCGACATCCTGTAAACAGTTTATCACAATACCTTTCGATATACGTAAAAGCTTCCTCATACAATCCAAATTGTACGTGCAAAAATACGTATTGAAGAACTAAATCTATAGTCTACAATTCCATTAACGGGAAACGAAGACAATCAAGACTTGATTACCAGATACGAAGGCCGTAATTCAATCATTTTCTGTAAAAATCTAAGCAATTTTTTCCCAACTTCACTTCGTTCTCTGCCCTTTTTCGTTTCCAAATTATAAATCAAATCTACACCGACCCTCCAAATTGAGTGAAATCCACCGCCTCTTTGTGAATTTTTGAAGCATGGCTGCAATAAAGACACTGCAGTTTTGTAGTCGTGGGAAAGTAGCGAATTTACGAGAGCTGCTCTGATTTGGTTGTGGTAACGAGGTAAATAAGTTCGTTGGACGGGCCAGGACGATTTCGAATCTTTTGTTTTCTGCGAATTGAAAAATAGCGGGTTTGAATTTGGATTTGTTTTTTCCTTTTTGCGAACAACTTTTGGCATTGCTTTTTGACCTTGTCACAGAAACCAACACGCTTTTTTTGAAAACGAACGTTTAATGGGTGAAAAAAGTATTTAAATAATTCTTTTCTGATCATGTTTTAGTTTAATATATTTTTCCAAAGTCACCGAAAAATTGCTTCGAAAACGCGCGGAGCACAATGATGGGGAACTTTCAACACTTCGAGAAATCACACTCCATCAATTTGATATAGAGAAGATAGAAAATCTGGACGTATTTTGTCGTCATTTAGAAATTTTGCTATTGCAGCATAATCAAATCTCGAAGATTGGTTAGTAACCGCATTTGCTTACATCACTCAAACCGATAGATAAATACATTTTCAGAAAATCTTCACAAACTCAAGGAGCTTCAGTACCTGAATCTTGCCCTAAATAACATCACACGCATAGAGAATCTTGAGGGTTGCGAATCTCTTACGAAACTCGATTTAACTGTGAATTTTGTCGATAATTTATTGGATGTGGAAAATTTAAAATCAAACGGAAAACTCCGTGAATTGTAAGTTATGATCGCTATAAATAAAAGTATCAAGTCATTAATTTGATTTAGATATCTCGTTGGAAATCCGTGTGCTCAAGTTGAAGGATATCGCTCATTTGTTATTGCATCAATTCCGCAACTCCTGGTAATTTATTTAATTTATCCTTGACCGCATTTAACAGCAATAATCTGTGTCAAGGTGCTCGATGGGATTGATATCGAAAAAACCGAGAGAATTATTGCGTCCCAAGAATATGAAACAATACGAGAGAAACTAATTCAATTTCAAGAGACTAAAACTCAAACAACCAACGAGGTATTAGATTTCATCATGCTTTCTAAAAATCAATTTTTTTTTAAAGAATTATTAACAGACTGCGGTAAACTCTGAGAATCAAGTTGAAGCACTGGATCGGGAAGAACTGTAACTAAGAGTCAAATCCTCCCTCATTCTTGTTTCTCACTTACTTCATTAAACAGCGTTGAACAAAAACGCAAAGATTTCCAAACAAAGCTCGTTCCTCACACACCCGAATCTCGCATCCAAACTGCCAGAGACTTGTCGCTTATGAGAGATCCTAACCCGGCTCCACCACCAGCACCTCCTTTACCCGTTCCAGTATTATCATCAACTGGTCGTGTACTGCAAAAAAATCAGGGAAATTGGGACTTTTCGTTGAAGACTCTTGATACTTGTATCGTTCTTCGCGTTGGGATTAGCAAATATATTGACACTTCACTTATCGATGTGGATGTGCATCAAACGTATATTAGAGTAACGGTGAAAGGAAAAGTCTTGCAGTTGGTGCTGGAAAAAGACGTGAATGTGAATGAGACGATCTGTGAACGAAGCAAAGCAAACGGGGAACTGTGCGTCACGATGTTGATCAAAGATCGTAATAACCGCTTGAATGTCGAGGAAGAAGTACAAAAATTGCGAAAGAAACAGAGTGAGAAGCATAAAGAAGCGTTTACTGGTGGAAAGCCAAAACCAGAAAAAGAGCTCAAGAAAATGAGTCGAAGAGATTTGCTGTTCGTTGATAGTACAAAAGAAGACAAGACTATTAAGATTAATGAGGTTAGGAAAGAGTTTGTCGAAGAAACTGAATTTGTAGATGACCCAGACGTTCCTCCTCTTTGTTGAGATAACACTTTAAACAATAAATAAATTCAAATATGCGCTACAACATCTATTCAAAAACTCGCAAATAGAAATTCAATTCCTCCTCCACTGCCGCTTTGATATTATCTGCATTTTTCCATCCATGTCCTTCTCCATCAAATACCACCATTTTAATGTTTCCACCTTTCTCTTTCACCTTTTCAACAAACATCTTTGCTTGGTTCGGAGGCACCACTGCGTCTTTTCCGCCTTGAAGAATTAGCAGGCTCTTCCCATCTTTTCCAACTCTCTCGGGAAAATTAATGGGTGACCGCTTCTCATACACCTCTGTATGAGATTGAAGAGTTCCGCCGAGTAAACTTGTCATGTAGTGCGCTTCAAATTTGTGGGTATCCGAGGCGAGATGGGACAGTGAGGAAATTCCATATGAAGATGTAAAAGCTTTGAAACGATGTGGTAAAATCGATGTGGCGGTTTGAAGTACTGTGTAGCCTCCAGCTGACTGACCTATTAAACCACAAATTAGTTAACACTTGGATCAAATCATTCTGAATTTTACCGGTTATTGCAAACTTTGCCGAGTGCACCTGTTTATTAGAAACAAGATATTCAGCTAAATCTATCGTATCCGTAACATCCAAAATTCCCCAGTTTCCGTTTAAGCGATCTCTGTATTTTAAAATAGTTACAAATCATATTTTGAATATGCCGGGCTTTTAGTATTACACATATTGGCGTCCGTATCCACTAGAGCCACCATAATTAACATCAGCAAACGCAAAACCTCTACTAGTCCAGTACTGTACTTTAAGATTCAAACCAGGGCCCTATTTATCATTGAGAAAAACGTAAAATTAAATATTTAACAATCAGCGATCAGCTTTTCGCTTACTGAGGAACTGGTGGGCCCACCATGACATCGAATAATAACGGGTGGTCTCTTTCCTTCCTTCAACAAAGCGTCCACATCGTAATCTGAGTTTTTCGGCATATAAAAAATCGCATACGCAAATTCTCCATTCCTTGTAGAAAATTCAATCATTTCCGGTTTCGAAAAGTAACTTGCGGAAATTGGAACTGAAACGGTTTCCTTTATGAGATATCCTTCGCTAAGAAGAACACTATCGGAACATTCGATTAGTTTCCGCTCGTATAATGTTTCAGGGGCGATTGCTGTCGACCCAAGAATAATTATAGAGTCGGTATCAGATGGTTTTATTGCCCGGATTATTCGAAGCGAGGATATTTCCACATAATCGTTATTGATGTCGACGTGTTGCAGTGTTTTTGGGTCTATTACGGAAAGCTTACTAAATCCTTTGCTGATATGAAAAGCAACAATCCTTCCGTCTGAAAGAAAGTCAAATGAAGACCTAACAGTAAATACACTGATTATTCTGGAAATAAAACAAAAAATCTGAGTTTACGAACAATCCAAACACCCAGTCGGGTTTCGCAAAATCCTCATTAAGCGACCATAAACATCGTTTATCTCTAGACACAACGTCAAACTCGTAAATATTAGCGTAGCCCGATCTATCGGAACAAAAATATAATTTGTTGTTGATCCCCCATTTCGGTTGCGACACGGCGATCGATTCATTCCCAACGTTTTCCACAACGAGTACATCCTTGGACTCAATCTTTCCCTTTGAATTCCACTTTGCGATGCACAGCAAGGAATTTTGCCATTGCATCGAAGGATGATCCCACTGAATCCAGGCGATGTGGGAACCATCGTGACTGAAACGAGGAGAAGTATAGAAATCTTGGCCAGATAGAATGATAACAGGTTCAGTTCCGGGCGATTTCAAATCAATCAGCACGATTCGATTTTCGACGGTGTCGGGCGTTGATGGGGATTGGTGATGTTCGTTTACACAAACCAAATATTCCAAGGAAGGATGAATATTGATATCCGCAAACCGGTCAACTCCCGTTTCTATTTGATTCGCATGAGAAGTGAGTTCAAAATTGAATAAAACTAATGCAATAATTTCAACTTTCAATATTTGAAATACCTGGAGTTAGAGGGGATAATCCAGATCCATTTTCAACAAATAATCTTAAGGTTTTTGATTCCGAAAAGACTTTTATTCCGTTGCGGACTGTCGCTGGCGATCCGCCATACTCATGAACTCCAGTGCGAACATTCTCTCCTTGACATACATCTTTGAGCTCTTTTGTGGACGACGAATACTCGACAAGAACTTGCTTTCCTTGAACTGGTCTTCCTTCGGTGAAATAAAGTTTTCCTTTCACTTCGTCGACAACTAAATCTGAGAATCGAATTGAGGATGCCGACAAAATGCTGGAAGAAATGGGAGATTTAAAGTGTCCGAACATCAAAGAAACGATAAAAAGATTATGGAAAGGAGATGTAGTTGGGAAGGCTTGTCAGGAATTTAATTTGGACAGAGCAAACACTAGTGCACGGTTTCTTATAATAAGCTATTAGAAACGCTCAGAAGCTCATCAAATAATTTTATTAATGCTATAATGTATACACAAAAAAAAAAAGAAGAAACGAGAGCCCAGTTTTTCCAAATAAATTGCTTATCCACCGAAACCGTAGAGAGTTCTTCCTTGTCTTTTCAAAGCATACACAACATCAAGTGACGTGACAGTCTTGCGTTTCGCATGTTCAGTATAGGTAACGGCGTCGCGGATAACGTTCTCCAAGAAGGACTTCAAGACCGTTCGAGTTTCCTCGTAGATAAGACCAGAGATACGTTTAACACCACCACGGCGGGCAAGACGACGGATAGCTGGTTTAGTAATACCCTTATATAAAAATAGATGAGTATATATTTATCCAAAAGTTATGTATAAGTGTGTAGTACCTGGATGTTATCACGTAAGATTTTTCGGTGACGTTTAGCTCCTCCTTTTCCCAATCCTTTTCCTCCTTTTCCTCTTCCGGACATGATTTGGTTTGTTAAAGTTAAAGTTGAAGTAAAAAA
This sequence comes from Nowakowskiella sp. JEL0407, assembly GCA_027600645.1. Classification (NCBI taxonomy): domain Eukaryota; kingdom Fungi; phylum Chytridiomycota; class Chytridiomycetes; order Cladochytriales; family Nowakowskiellaceae; genus Nowakowskiella; species Nowakowskiella sp. JEL0407. The sequence goes on along the minus strand of JADGJK010000148.1, from coordinate 22,592 downwards.
ATTGATTTTTTTTTGGGTGGGAAATTTGGGAATCAATCACTATTTATACGAAATAATTTTGACAAGTTCGAACGAAAATTTTTTCTGAAAAGTGTCATTTTGTATGGGAAAAATTCACAAAAAGTCGAGTGTCACACGGACTGATAAATGTTCCTGTCAAAAACTTTTTGTATGAAATGTGGACGTTCCCCGCTTTTCTCATCATCTGTTCCTTGCTGATTACAAAACTTTGACATTTTAATCTCAATCTGAACAACGGTCCGTACAAAATGAACGGCTCGTAAAAGTAAAGGAGGGTAATTATCAAACTTTGCCTTTTGCCATCACACAGAATCCGTTCCAACTTGATTTTGTTTGCAGGAAAACCCCACGAAAGCAATTTGTTACTAATGGTGTATATTTCGCACCGGCTACTGGTGTGAAGGAGAGTAGTCGGTGTGAAGGAAACCAAACCGTTTGTGAATATCGTCGTTACGAAAAGTTTACTGAACTCTTGATTCACAAACTTGCCTTTCCAACCTCTCGCCCGCGAAATCACTAAAGATTTGAAAACTGACACTGGTTTCGAATCGCCTGCTATCTGAACCTTGCAACATTGTGAGATTTCTAAAGCCTATTTCAAAGCTATTTGGTACTTCAAAGGCCAACTTGGCTGATATTTGTGATATTCACGCTTAACGAGTTAACACTCAACCCAATTGGCTAGATGTTTGCGGGGTGAAGGTGTGGAAATTCTTTTCATCATTCAGTTCTTCCGTGTGAATCTTTAGATTGGAATGATTACAGCACTTTTTACTTTTTAAATAAATTACGGATTCCCCCCTATTTATTAACTCAAATACAAAAAATTCTTTTTACATTATTCCAAAAATCGTTGCTTTCATAAAACCTAATCTGAGCTGGCGTACAATGCAACATACATTCTAACCAGCGACTCGTATCCGCGAATGTCTCCGCATTTCAATAAATTTGCCGCATCGCAATTCAGCGGACTCGAATATTCTGGATCTGTTAATAAAAGACCGATCGCTATGCATGTTGACTGTAACGTCCACGTCGGACTCCAAGCGGACTTTAGTAAGTCTAGACATATTTCGCCCGTCTGTTATTTCAAAAACATTAATATTTTTTCAAGTCTTTTTGAATTTTCATGACAGAAGGGAAAATCACCTTGAAATGTATATTTGGGTGAAATACTGGGGTATCGAATCTTATTACTGGAGGGTTTTGAGGATAGTTTAAATCCAGATTAATTATTACTTTAAATCTACCTCCTAATTTCAAATTGCTGAATGACAGAATCTAAACCAACTCTACTTTCTTTAAATATACCTTCGTATGGAGTTCCAGGTTGTCCTAGAATTATGCCCGTCCATAGCATTAATGATTCGCTAGACGGTGAGAGGTCTCTAACTATTGAAGATAGCTTTTGGGTATTTGCTTGTTGTTCGTTCTCCACTAAAGTTGTGATGCTATCTATCGGAGAGTTTTCCTTCTCCAGTAAATGAACTTCACGCATTATTCTTCTCGTAAACGTTTCCATCTCTACTTTAACTGTGAGAAATATACAGATTTGAACCTGCAAAGTTTGGGGTTGAATTGCGCCTCGAGCCAGGCGTCAAAAAACTCTATTCAGAAAAACATTTGAATTATCCACGGAAGTAATTATGCGGGACAAACGGCATCTTGGTCACAACGGCCTTTTGCATCTTTCCTCGTACATTCACCAGAAGCTCGGTTCCTGCTTTGTGGAAACCGTTTTTCACATATCCCATTCCAATATTTTTCTTGAGCGTCGGGGACGGACATCCAGATGTAATTAAACCTTAATAAGACATTAAAAGAACATGTAAAATTCAAATATCACGCCCTTTAATACCTATTTTTTCGTTGGAAATGGAAAAGATTTCCGCGTTTTCTGGAAATCAAAGGGTCAACAATTGTGATTATACACAAACGACTATTTTTATCCTTACCTCTGGCGGGTGCACCTTCAATAGTTAGACCGATTCTTCGTTTAGCAGGTGATTTAATGTTGGCCAAAGCTTTCTCAGCTCCTATGAATCCGAGTTCTTCTCTTCTTCTCTTTCCAACTGTCCAATACAGAGCCGCTTCAATAGGAGTGGTTTCTTCGTCAAGATCATGTCCATACAAACACAGTCCAGCTTCGAGTCGTAAACTATCACGAACTCCTAATCCTGCCAACTTCACATCTGGGAAACCAAGCAGAGTTGTGCAGAATTCCGATACATCAGAATGTGGAATGGAAATCTAATTATTTAAAATTATTTAAAGGGATACAAACTCGAATAAATGACACATACTTCAAATCCATCCTCTCCAGTGTACCCGCAGCGAGATATGTAAACTGTTGTTCCCTTAATGTCCATCCATCGACCAGTCATGAATTTAAAATCGTTCAAATCTACTCCACTAAGTTCTTGAATGACCTTTGCAGCCTTTGGTCCTAAAAGAAAAATTGAATTGTTTGAATTCCGATGGATATATCCAAAAGATCAAACCTTGTAGAGCAATTAAACTATGCGTCTCAATAATCTGAACATCAACATCTCCTCCAACATTCTGAAACTCGGCAAGTTCTTTTCTGATATGCGTTAGATCTTTATCAGCACATCCTGCATTTGATACAACATAGTAAGCTTTATCATCTTGCTTGTTGATCACCGTATCGTCAATAATTCCTCCGTCTTTGTTTATAAATAACGATAACGTTGATGATCCGATCGGCAATTCCTCGCAATCTGCTACAATTAATTTTTCCAAGAATTTCGTGCGATCTTTTCCCGTCCATCTAAGGAATGGCAATTAAGACAGATTAAAGAATTCAAAAAAGTCCGCAATCAATGATTGTGGTTACTTTGTTTGGAGCATATGAGAAACATCGAAAATTGAAGCATTTTCTCTGGTCCAGTGATGAGACGCTAGGGCACCGATGGAAGCATATGATACAGGCATATCCCAACCAGCAAATGGTACCATTTTGGCTCCGTTGGCCAGGTGAAAGTCGTAGAGTGCGGTTTTCTGTAAATTTCAATTTATTCAAAAACATAGTTTAGACAACGCATTCATTATGAATACCTTGGCGGGACTGGCTGCGCTTGAGAAAGCACGACGAGAAGCAAATCGGAACAGCATCATTTTGTTGTAATTTGGAAGTGCAAAATTGTAAAGATTGACGACTGGAGATTTCCATTATGATGTTCATCGTGTTGAAAAAATCAAAAACAACTGTTCGATCTTTGTAGCAACAGATAAACAATGTTTAAGAGAAACTTTGAATCTATATGTCCTTAAGTCCAGCGCGATCTGGTCGGTAAACAACTTTCCTACTCTTGAGATAACTCCACTTGAATCTTTTCCAGTAGACGGCCAACCCAAAACCAATTGTAGAGATAGCCAATGCTTTCAATCCCATAAGTTTTCGTTGATCTTGCTCCATGTGAGATGCAAAGGTCAAGAATGTCGTAACATCTTTTGCAATCTGGGATGCGGTTGGTACAGTTCCATCCTCGTAATCAACAACCTCGTCGTAAATGTTTCGCGCCATAGCAATAGCACCTCCTGGGAAGTATGGGTTAAAGTGAAGACCTTCACGAACGGAAACACCGGTTGGAGGATCGCAATATCCAGTTAACAACGCAAATATGTAGTCCTAAAACAGAATTAAAATAAAGGGACAAGAATGCAAAATTCTGTAATACTTCTTCTCCGTGACGAGCTTTTACGATACAACTGAGATCGGGCGGGAGAGCTCCACCGTTTGCAACTCGTGCAAGTTCGTCATTGGTGTAAGGTGCTGGGAAATAATCAGCCAACTGAAAAGCGACGAAATTATTATTTAACACTCATTATTTTGAGTAGAAAATCGATGAGCAAAAACTCACTCTTCCAGGTCGTTTAAACATTTCTCCTTTGTCGTTTGGTCCATCGAGGTATTCGTATTCTTCTGCAAGTGCTTTTGCTTCGGCTTCTGAGTGTGAAACACCAACAAGGTTACGGAAAGCTACACGGTTCATTGAGTGACAAGCAGAACAGATTTCCTTGTAAACCTGGTATCCTCGACGGATGCTTTCGGAGAATTTTAAAATTTTCAAACAAAATGGTCCAATACAAAAAATACTTACGCCGCATGATCGAAACTTTTCCACATTTTTCTGTGCTCCCAATCGTAATGAGGAGCGTGCAACCCATGTGAAAGATCAGAGAAAGCTTCGGCTTCTCCGAAAATTGTTGGGACAATTGCAACTTTATCCATTCCAATCTCTCTAGCCTTACGGATCATAGCTTGACGAGCCATCCATAATTTCTCATACACTGGTTCTAATCTTTCGTCTGTGAAAACGTACTGTGATAGTAGGAGACCGGAGATTGCACATGCAGCGGCAGTTTTAGCGTACCATGATGCGGGGATAGCAGGGGCAGCGCTACCGGAGGAAAATCGCTGTGATGTTTTCTGTGTTGAATTTGAAAGAGCGGGTTTGATTGCTCTGAGTGAGGCTCTGGTGAACATTTCTCAATATTCTACAAAGATCAAAAAGAGAACAGTTAGCGATTAGATTGATGATTATTAGTTAGATTCAGCGAGAAGAACAAATTTCAATTGTCACTCGATCGTTCAAACGGTTGCTACAGTGAAGCGGACAATTACGGATCCTTCGGAAACAAGGAAGGAGTAAAAGTAAGAAAGGGAGATGTACGGAAAAAGGACCATACAAGCGGGGGAAACGAATTAAAACAAAAACGAAGCGGAAAAAAGTAAATTTAAAAAAATTTTAGCATTCGGGGTTGAAAGACTCACCAACAGAAAAAAGAGTTTCACAAATTGCTTGACAGGAATTCAATTTTTATTTTTAATTTTTCAATAAAACAAAAAAGATCAAATCATTCTGTTTTCTCATTCATAAGCTTCTTTGCGTATGGCTCATACATGTCGATGATCGTCTTTTGCGCGATATTGATTCCCTAAAAATCAACGTGGTATTACTTTTTGCGATTCAACTGAATCTGATCTTACCATTGTTTCTGGCAAAAACAACCATGCCATTCCTACCAATTTTATCGCATACCAAAAGGGAACCCAGCTTACAATTATGCTCTCGAGAGTGACCATGCCTCCAAAGATTACGAAATAATTAGACCAAGTTCTTAACTCCTCCACGTTTTTCTCATTTGCCGCAGCAGTTACAGCGGAGTGATTTAAATCCAATATTCTGAGTGCTGGGTACGCAATCAAAATCAGATTGGTGAAGAATTGTGCGCCGAGATCAAATAACGTTATCAGCGCAAGTGCAACACCTCCAACCAACGCCAAGTATCCCTAGTTTTGATTTATTAAAGTTCAATAAAATTGATTTGGGAGCAAGATTCTAAATTACCTTTGGGATCCCAGTTGTTTTCTCGAGAGAAATGAAAGTGGGGTACTCGCTGACGGACTTGTCGATCTTGTTTATGAAAGGTGTAATATGTTCCATTGTTTCTAAAGAGAAAATATGAATTTTTTTTGTAATTTTTTCAGATTCAATAAAAATTGAAGAGAGACGAAAATAGTTTTATAGAGGGTAGTCATCCCTTAAATCACCTTCAACACCTGCTCTTTTCTTTGCTTCGCTCATTTTTTTTTTTTACAATCAAATCAAAATTACTGAATCTTACTTGGTTGTGAATTATAAATAATTTTTTTGCTGATTGGAAATTATCTAATAGTATACATTTCTTCATTGTCAAATCAGTTCGAATCGGTGGGGAAATATGAATATCCAATTAAAAATCCTATTATTTATTTTTATCCATTCTACTTTTGCGGAAATCATCGACTCTTTTTCGTTTCATCGACAATCGACGCAAATCCAAATTCTAGAACGATTTAAAAAATTTGAAGTTTATAAACAGCAAAATTTTCCCGACATATTTCATGATTCAAAAAATCAATATCAAGATAAATATTTCAATTTGCCGAGAAAAAGGGACGGTTCGAAAGTAGAAAACTTGAACCTCTTATTCTACTCGAGCAGCGCTAGGCATGGAGACATAGTCGAAGGAGCTTACTTTTTGCAATTAAAAGTTCAAAAAGACGTGGATATTGGGCAGACGCATGTAAATTTTGAGAACCATTTAAAAAAACGCGGAATTTTCTTTCGAGATCGGATAGAATTTGATCAACTCTCGCATAATTATCGATCTGTAAACGCTATGCAAAAATTTGTCTAGTCATCGCATTAATTTTGATTAAATTAGATACAATTGAATTCTCCAGACGATTTAATTCATTTTCAACAGCATCCCGATGTTGAAAACATTTGGCCGTTACGATGGATTGAACCTCCCAAAGCAATCGAATCTCAACAAGTTAATTTACCTCAAAGTAATATCACCAACCCAGGGGATGTGATTTTGGGACCAACTGAAGAAACAGCGGTATATGGAACAATTGATGATCCAGCTAAACAAATCACCGGTGTAAAGAGTGCAAGAGAAACTTTTGGATTGAGTGGGAAGGTTAGAGTACCTAATTCAAATTTCAACTGAGAAAATCTAAAGCGTTGAATATTAAATAAAGGGAATACTAATTGGAATAATTGACACAGGAATCGATTACCGTCATCAAGCGTTTGGAAGCTGTACGGCATTAGGATCAAAGTGTCCGAAAATAAAAATTGCGATTGATTTTGTTGATGATAATTACACTGGAAATAATCAGCAATTTGTTTTGGGAAAAAACCCACTTGATTGTAATGGTCATGGTGCGTTGGTATATTATTTAAGAAGAAAGCGTATAACCACATCTTTATATAGGAACCCACGTTGCGGTAAATATGCACGAAACTAATCAAAATAATGGATTTTATTTCATTTTTTTTTTTTAGGGAATTATCGCCGGAAATGATCAAAGCACCGGGTTTGTAGGTGTCGCCCCGGACGCTTCCCTCGCAATTTACAGAGTATTTGGTTGTAACGGCGCATCATCTTCAGACGTTGTGCTCAGTGCCATCCTCCGTGCAGCACAAGATGGATGCGATATTGTAAATATGTCTCTTGGAGGAGACGGAGGATCACTTTACGAGCCAGAAACACTCATTATTTCCAAAGTTACAGACAAATTCAACATTTTGATTAATGTCGCGCAAGGAAATGCTCAAAAGGATGGACTCTGGATGACTTCGACGCCCGGAAATGCTGCTACGGTTACTGCTGCAGTAGCAAGCGTCAATAATAAGAGTTTTAGAAAGAAAAAAGCATTTCAAATTACCACAGACACTACACGAGTTATTAAATATGCATATACGACGAATCCTACAGATCAGTTACCAGAACCTGCGTCTGAGTGGAATTTAATTGAGTTGGTAGCTAATAATAGCACCACAAGTATTGATGACGCTTGCTACGGTATATCCCCAAGAGCATTAAAGAGTATAGTCCTCGTTCAGAATGGTGGGTGCTCTTCGATGGCTAAATATAACAATGCAGTGAAGGGTGGAGCATATGCGATGATGATATACAATGACGCAACTTCTGAATCCGGAATTCCGGCAATCGTTGGACAAATGCAGATACCGGTTTTCATGATCGATTCCCACCAAGACGGTGTGTGGTTGTTTGAAAGTTTAATGATTGCCGTTGCGCAAGGGAAAAAGGTTTACCCAATATTTAATGATGATTTTACGTATGATATCAATCCTGCGAGTTACAAGCTTTCATATTTCACATCGTGGGGGCCAACAGCAAATCTTGATTTAACGCCGACAATTTCTGCTCCTGGTGGAGATATTGTTTCTTCATTCCTAACAACATCAGCGAAATGGAAAGTACTCAGCGGAACTAGTATGGCGACTCCATTTGTTTCTGGTTGTTTGGCATTAATCGTGGAAAATTTCAAAAAGACAAATTCCTCAACATCAAGGGACGACGTTGTGAAATTGATCATGAATAACGCTACACCTGTTGAATTTACAGACAGCTTAGCTGGATTAGGAGTACTGGCACCAGTGACTTTACAAGGAGGCGGACTTATAAATGTTTTTAAAGCAATTCAAGCCAAAACGGCTATAAGTCCACCAAAAATTATACTGGGGTTTACCGGAATTCACAGTGCATCTGCTTCAAATTTACTGGTCGCTGGCACTCTAAAAATTCAAAACAAAGCATCGACAGATGTTTCGTATACAGTTCGTCATGTGCTGACATCGACTGTTGACTCTGTAGATTCAACCGTGCCGATTCTTTACATTTCGAAAACTGCACAATACCCAACGTACCTTCCACCGTTCACAAGGAACGATATAATATGTGCGGATGTGAATTTTCAACTGGGAACTTTCGACCCTTTAAATTCGAATGTTTTCAGCAACTTGAGTTTTATTGTACCTGCCGGAACATCTCAGTATGTGTCGGTATTATTGACACTGAATCCAATGATTACGTACGTGCAGAATATTTTAAGTTTGTTGACGGGTCGAGATAAATCACAACTGTATATTCAATTACTCTACGGCGGATATGTAAACATCAATTCCGATGCTGGAGATTCCTTCAATGTTCCTTATTCAGGAATGACTGGCACTTCGAATTACCAAAACACACTGGATTTCCAAAATCCTTTCGAGTTCAACTCATCTGATACTCAAAATCTATGGAATATCATGCCATCAACCCCTTCCGTGGTATACGGAAACTCATTCGCACCAAGAAGCGTTGATAAAGTGCCGGAAAGATGGTCTGCTGGCGGAAGTTCCAATTACTCCGCGAAATATTCACAACCTGGAGTCCGAAGTGTCATCACATCAAAAAATTTCGCGGAAAACAATATTATTGTTGTGACAAGGCCTATTCGAACAAGCGACCAAAATTCGAATATTTTTCTTGCGTTACGACTTGTTGTCCCGGTTGCGTCCATGAAAGTGTGGGTATTCAAATGCAAAGACAGTCCAGCAGCATCCGCCGCGCTTCCAAATATTTTCAGATTAAAGAGAAGCAAAAATTCACTTTGGAAACGATGGACAGCATATTTTGATGAATTTAGGATCCAAAGGCGAGCTTTTGCAATCCCAAATGCTCCGGTGTGTGGTCGAGATGCGTTAAATATTGGAGATGCATTAAAATCTTTGACGCTTATTGCCGAAGCGAGGAATCAAGTTACTACTGGTTTAAGTCGACGACCTGCTGATCCAGATTGGAGTTTTGCGTATGAATCGTGGTTAAATATCATTCAGGTGTTTCAATCCACCGTTGAAATATCTTTAAACTCGACGGCTTCATACGGCACTAGCACAGGCGCCGGAGAAATGGGGTTATTTGATGCGCGAATCGGGTCAAGCACGTTTGGAAGATTTGTTTCATTGGAACTCTTGGATAATCCGACAAAAAGTGCGAGGGTGCTTGATTTATTAGACAGTTCAATTCACACACCGGTGGTTCCGACGAGAACTAACGATGGAACATTTTACCGAATTGGAGTAGGTTATACCCAAAATCAGTTCATTGGTATCTCAAAGTCAAATCAAATGGACATAAGTTTAGCGTGGCTTTCGCCTCTTATTTGGTGGGCACCGTTTCTGAATATTAACTCAACGGCGAATTGTGCGGAAGGAAGTGTATTTTGTTAGAATTTTGTAAAGAAAAAAAATGAAAATAATTGCGAATATATTCAAATTATAATCTTTATTTGAATTAATTCAAATTTTGCCTAGAAACTACCCGAATATTTCTTCCCAAAGTTCTAAAATGAGTTTCCACACCCTCCACAGTTGCCGAGGAAATATCAGTTACAGTCAAAGTTCTTAGTTTTGAAGAAGTAGGGAGACGATTAGATGCGGTTATAAGGGCGTTCAATCCCCAAATTTTGATGCTTAAAGACAAATCCGTAATCGTTAAAGGAAGATTCTCGAAAACCGAGGGCAAAATCTCTGATCGTTCCAGAATCAGATTCGCACGCGTCAAGTGCGGATTGTTAACTTCCGTGCATTTATTTAAAAACATAATCAACTTTCCGGTATGCAAGTCGTCGTTGTCCGAAATTTCGTCCGTAAACTGAATCGTCGTTAAATTGCGCAACCGTGGAATGAGACTGTAAACAGAGTTCTCTACGTCATCCCAAGTAAGCCAGTTCCGTTTTTTGTCTGGTTTACAGACTCGGAAGTTTAACTGCGCGATACTTTCAATCGCTGAATCTGAAAGTGCACCCAAAATCTCGACAGTTCCGTAGATGTCCGTGTTTTGAATACTCAATCCGTACAATCGAGATGATATCGCATTAATCGTATCAACAGCACCATGAAGAAGCACAGGCAGTCTCTTTTTATTAACGGCAAGGACGGACATGGAGAGAGTGAATCCTGTGGACGGTCTGAATAGTTTCTCGATTTCTTCTGTACGTTCCAAATTAAAGCCGAGGCCGATTCCGTATTGGCTGATTGGTGGTTCTGAGCAGCGTATAGGACCATTCACGGTTTTTATCGTCGTTGGATTGAGAGGTTCAACCAAAACTTTCAGATCATCATTCATACTTAAAAAATCCATCAAGTCGGCCCATCGATCGTCGAAAATTCGAAGATCTCGATTTATCGGTTCAGAGTGGAAGTGAATCGACAGGAGTTCTGGTTTGGTTTCAATTCTATTAAACAATCCAGTATATACCAAAGCCAGCGCGGTCTCGGTTCGAGCAGCAAAATGATTAACTTTACACCTCGTAAGGATAAATGTTGCAATTTGGTTCGATTCAAACCCGCTCATGCTGGTCATGTTTACTTTCTGGATCGTTCCCCTTCGTTCAAAACTGCCTCCCTCATCATACCAGTTTCCCAGGATTTTCGTATTAATAATGTTTAATTCGCGAATCTCGGGAATATCGGGATGATTGCTAATGGTGTAAACAAAAGTATTCAGCATGTCTTTGTTTATCGAAATCGAACTTAAAAAAGTCGAAAGTCGAGTTAAAATCTGACTAATGTAAGGGTTCGGAATCTTTTTGGATGGCTCAGTGTCGCAGATTAAGTGTTTGATATAGTAATCGTTTTCAGCTTTGAATGAGCTCTGGAATGAGCGGAGAATGTGCAAATTGTTAAGGGAGATTGTTTCGAAACGTCGGAATGCGGATATAGCGTACAAGAGCGAGTTCGCCATGGAGTAATTACGAACATCTGCGGGCGAGATCCATCGACAGATTTCTCGATAAATATCTTCGTTGAGGGACATTACGAATTAGAATTTTTTTTATAAAATATTTTTTGCAGAAAAAGCGGTTTTTAAATGCGCAGAGAATGGAGACATTTTGTCCTTGGCGATTTGGCTCCCACGGTAACACAACATAGCCTGAGTAAAAATGTGCTGTTATACACATGAAATACACGTTAAGAAAATGTAGTTAATTAACAAGTGCTATATAAAATACACCTAACTATTACCAGTAGCAACCCGTTTATTTGTACAGTATTAAAAACTTATTTATTTTGCAAGGGTTTTAAATTGTTACACCAGCAATGCAGATGACCAAGCCCCATTCGATCCTTTTATTTCTCCCGCCGGTTAATTGAAAATCGCGACAATTGTTGAGAAGATTTTACTCTTTATTACGAGCAAAAATATGCAAGACTATTGTTTTCCCTCCTCAAAAGATTCTGAAGAAGAAAATCATTCAATGTTACCGTGCTTCATTTGGCGCATTCAGCATTTGGAATCGGCATTAATTCTTTATTAATTGGCAATAATTCATTAAAATTTTCTTTTTTCAAATACGGTGATCGATCTGGTGCTGATTGATCCGGAAAATCTTACCCCATGGGATTTATGTATTAGGCTGAAAATAAAATCAAAAGAAAAACATATAGGATGCGAAAAAAGAAAAAAAAAAAAGCCCATGACCTGTAGCAAAAAATTCGTTTCATTTTCCACAAAAGTGTTATGAACACAGGAAACAAAAAGCGACGCGAAAGTGGGCTGATTTTTTCTCGTCAAACAATCTCATTGGAAAAATGTCTGTTCCAGCCAACTCTGAACCGCTCGTTAACGGAACGAAACAAGCTTACGGTTCAATTCCACCGTCCGTAACTGAATCAATTCCTACCCCGAAACAGGATCCAAGTGCAAACGATTTCCTCAAACGTTTGGGTGTGAAGAACACTAATGCTGACGCTCACAAGGCTGTCGTGGACTCCTACTATGCTGGATGGGATGCCGATAGAAACGATATTGTCGATACAACTGCCGCTGTAGACCATAGAAGAGAAACCGCCCAAAAACTTACCAACCATTTTTATGATATGGTAACAGACTTTTACGAATACGGTAATATGACGAAATCTGAGAATTCTCTCATGCTTTTTTACTAATAATTTATTGTTTTCTCTTTAGGCTGGGGTCAATCCTTCCACTTTGCGGTAATGTGGAAAAACTTATCATTCGACCACGCTGTTGCTCGTCACGAGGATTACCTTGCTTTGAAACTCGGGTTAAAGAGAGGACAAAAGTGTTTGGATGTTGGTTGTGGAGTTGGTAATGCAATGCCTAGTATCATGAATCGAAAGTTCTAATTAGGCTTGTAATAGGTGGACCAATGAGAGAAATCGCTAGTTTCAGTGGATCCACTATCGTTGGTATTAACAACAATGCTTACCAAGTGGAAAGAGTTGGAATTCTTGCCGAGCGTTCGGGACTTTCTGCTTTGACTTCCGCTATCAAGGTAAAGCAGAAATATTTGGATCTTTTTTTTTCCCCCTTCGGATTTTAATCTGACTTGGGAATCGTAAATTCAGGGTGATTTCACTGCCATGCCTTTCGAGAGCGAATCTTTCGATGCCGCCTATTCCATAGAAGCGTGTGTCCACGCTCCCAGACTTGAAATGGTATACGGAGAGGTATTCAGATGTTTGAAGGCTGGAAGTTACTTTGCAAACTACGAGTGGGTAACTACAGAAAAATACGATGAATCGAATTTAGTGTGGAAAAAGATTATGCACGATTTAGAAGAAGGAAACTCGATTGCCAAACTTTACACGATTCCTGAATGTAAACGATTTCATTGATGAAATTTATTAACGCTTAACGATTGGATGTGGGTTTTCAGGTCTTCAGGCTCTTAAGAACGTTGGATTCGAAATCATCGAGTACCGAGATCTTGCTGCGCCTCACCCAGATGTTCCTAAGGACAAAATCAACCCGTGGTATGCACCATTGACCGGAAAATCGGGATCTGGACAAGGAACGTTGAGAGATTTCAGAATGAGCCCATTCGGAAGAGCGTAAGTTCAAATCAAGCGTTTTGGGAGATCCATTCTCTAAATTTCATTCAAGTGTTACGGACGTTTTCGTTACAGTAATTGAAGGTCTCAAAATCGCTCCGCCTGGAACTCGAAAAGTCTCAAAATTACTTAACCTTGCTGCTGACCAACTTGTTGCTGCTGGAGAGCTAGAATTATTCACGCCAATGTTCTTCTTCCTTGCCCGAAAACCTTTAACCGCCGCTAAATCTGCTTAATTTCGGATTAATGTTTCTTTTTTCTCTCATATAAACAGTAATGAGTTTTTTGGGATATGTTAGCGTTATATGGATTTGATAATTCTCCTACCTCTTCTTATATTCAATTTTTTCAATTCTCTTAAAAACATAAAAATAAAGTTGCTGCACAACCTCTCGCTTGAGCACGAATTCGCTATTCAGCCTTCCAGAAAAGTGTTCCACGTTAAAAAAACAATAATAATCCGCATGACACGAAATAAAAACGTTTAGTAATCAGAAATTCTTATAACAACAAAAAAAAGTGAGTCATTTCTTATCCGAAAACTTTTATCATTGTCAACCGATCGTCAAAAAAAAAAAAAAGCCATCATGGGATTGTTGTTGTGGTTACGTGCTGAAACGAAAAAAAATGAGCAAAGAACGGCTTTGACGCCCTCAATCTGCAAAACTCTTATCGCAAACGGTATTTAATATTTGGTGATTGGTTTCGTGCGTCGTTCTTGACGTAAATTTCAGGTTTCGAAATCAATGTTGAAGAATCCGCAGACAGAATCTTTAAGGACAGTGAATACGTGGAGTAGGTTTCAGTGGTTTGCTTTTAAAGATATCCTAATTTTTTGCGGTAGAATTGGTTGCAAGCTGGTTCCTCACGGTTCTTGGCGAACTGCCCCTGCGTCCGCGTTGATTATCGGTCTTAAGGAACTTCCAGAGAACGATTTCACTCCACTGACTCATACTCACATTATGTTTGCTCACTGCTTCAAGAGACAAGGTGGTTGGATGGACGTTTTAGGAAGATTCAAAAACGGAAATGGAACCTTATTAGATCTTGAATTCCTGACAAACGAGCAGGGAAGAAGAGTTGCTGCTTTTGGTTATTACGCCGGATTTGCTGGTGCGGCTTTAGGTGTTGATTTGTGGGCACATAACATCTTGAACCCCGGAAAAACGTACCCATCTGTAACTCCTTTCGACAACGAGAACGATCTCATTAAACACGTCACCGCTCGCTTAAATCGTGCTGTAGAAATCGCGGGCAGAAAACCATCAGTTATGGTTATGGGTGCACTCGGTCGATGTGGTACTGGGGCGTCCGACTTTGCTTCAAAGGTTGGAATTCCTGACGATTTGATTATCAAATGGGATATGGCCGAAACTAAGAAAGGTGGACCCTTTGAAGAAATTTTACAGCACGATATCTTTGTCAACTCCATTTATCTATCGCTTCCGATTCCGCCATTCATCTACAAAGAACAGCTTGACAATCCGGGAAGAAAATTGAACGTTGTAGTGGACGTTTCTTGCGATACAACTAATCCGCACAATCCAATCCCGATCTACAACCAGACTACGACATTTGATGAACCAGTCCTCACCGTGCAAACGTATGATAATGGTTTGAAAAGCTTATTCAAAGATTCTAAAATTTTTCTATTCATAATAGTAAAACCACGCCAGTCGACGTGATTGCAATCGACCATTTGCCAACCCTTCTTCCGCGAGAGGCGTCTGAGTTCTTTGGAGCTGATTTGCTTCCAAGTTTGTTGGCCTTACCGGAGAGAACGACGGCCCCAGTCTGGGCGAACGCGGAGAAATTGTACCACGACAAAGTAAAGGAAATGGAGGCTGAACAAGAGAAATAATTTTAATTTTTATATTTTATTTTTTGAAACGAAAATTCTGTTTCTTTGGGTCTGCGTGCTGCCAAATAAAATTTTTGAGCCATTCAACAAATTTGTAGTTTATAATTTAGTTTATAATTAATAGTTCGGAAAAACACATTACAAGCATGAATGTAACAGGCCTTCCTGCTCCTCGTTCTCCACCTCCTCAAAACTCGCAAGAAGGTCTTCTCAATCAAAATTCTCGCTCGAATTCAAGAGAAGCGCTCTATTACCAAAACCAACAACCGCGGTCTGTGAATGCGCTACAAATTCAACCAGTTAACGTTTCTAGAGGTTGATGCAGGATCTTTAGAAATTGTTTGAGATTCAATTAAACACAATTCTCATCACCTTTTTTTTGAAATAGCTGTTTCTCAAACCGTAACGGAACTACTAGTTCGAATTCGAAGTTTATCAGAACAGCCTCAAGTTCGATTGGAATATATGAACGTATTACTCAAAGTGCTAAGAACAATTCCGGATCTACATCAATTTCCCTACATTATGCACATTTTAAAAAGGTTTATTTGCATTCTATTTTCTGATTTTTTGCGTTGTACTTAATTTTGTTTTTATAACAGTCTCCGGTTATGCGCAATCGACCCTGCAAAAGAAGTTCGAGCAAATGCTTATCGAGTTCTTAGACACATCATCACGACAGATAAACTAGCAGCTCTTGCGTCCGAATCGCATATCGATATTTTTATCCTGAAAGCACTTACTCGTGATGCGCGATATGATTTAGAAAGAGAGCAGGCGTTGAAGTATATACGCGGGTTAGTGGATTTTCCTGGCGGTGTCGATTCTATTTCTCCTGCGGTGATGAGAGTTTTGATTGCCATTGCTGAACACACAGAAGATAAATTTAGGAATATTTGTTTGGAAACGATTTGTGAGATTTTGTTACGAAGTGTTGAGAAAGTTGCTGAAAATGGAGGATTGAAAACGCTTGTTGCCGCACTTTTGGAAGGGCCACCGGAGTTGTCGGAGATGTTGGTGATTTGTTTGGTTAATGTTTTGGATACGGAAGAGTCGAGAATGTATTTTCGACCGACCGTTGAATTGGAAATGATTGTTTCTTGCTTAACGGACGTCGTGGTTAAAGGGGTGTCGCAGGAAGAAAAGCTTTACGCTTGCGCGAAAGCAATAACGCTAATGCTGCGATCGTGGACAGGATTGATATATTTGTGTATCGATGATAAACGTGTGATAAGATCGATCGTTGAAGCAATATCACTGCCCCAAGAAGATATTAAAGTAAATGATTGATTTTTTATTTTCTTCAGAAATTATGCTTAGCTTTTCTTTAAAGAAAATAATTCTAGAGATGCTGTTTGTGATATTTAAAATTGATGTTCCAAAATGGTATCCCGAATTTGTGACTGCTCGAGGGCGATCTGGTATCTATTTTACGTACTTATATTATCGAATTTGCTTATTTGATTTATGCAGTATCTCAATCACAACCGAGCGCAATATCAGAGGACCTATTATCCGAACATAACTCCATTATCGAGAATCCTCGAATGAATCTTGTTGATCACTATCTTGCAATGGTTCTTGTAGTTTTTTTGGAAGCAGGATTGATGCATGCGCTAGTTGAACTTTTGACTGAGAGCAATAAGCAGATAGTGACCACTTCGACGATTTTGATTGGGGAAATTATTGAACTCAGTAATCGTCTCCTACCGCTTTCTTTCAGCACTCAAATTTTATCGCTACCTGCACTATTTCGAATTGCCTCTAATTTTGAAGATGAATCTAAACGACACACTGCCACCGTAGCGTTATCCTGCATTGATAATCTACCGAAAACTAAAGAGAGATTGTTTCCCCATGCGCTGGATGAGCAATTCAAGTATAATCCATCGGTTTTATCATGATTATTCAACTTAAGGTAATTTTTAGTCCAACGTGGGTTGCCAGAACCCTGAATGTCGCAGTAACCTCCCATCAAGTAAACGCGGCGCGAATAAATCGTCAGTTAGATCAAGCAAAAGCCAAAAATGTAGTAGCATCGGGAATCGTTATGGACGACACAGCTTTTCGAAATTTGATAAACGATACTCAGGTGATTTGGACGAAGAAATTCCTGTTCAAATCATATTTTAATTCGTTTTCACACTACATTTAGATAATGTCCGGTAAAGAATATATGCTGTGGAACTGGGACGCAACACTTGAGCTTGTACGTGGGTTTGCAGAATACCCTCGACGACTGGATGAAAATATCAAACTAGTCCGTCGATTACTTTCCTTCTACAAACCTGATAATCACCTTTTTTCGGATATTAAACGAACCAAGGTAAAAATTGATGATTTTAGTGTTCCAATTTGATTTTATATCTATTTCTCAGGCAAGTGCCTCAAAATATGCTCGAGTGGGTTGCGAACTGCTAAGAACGTTGATTGGAATCCCGGAGGGTGTGAAATTTCTTCACGAAAATCAGTGGCTAGATCAGATTCGAGAGAGTTTAACTCAGCTTAATCCGGTACATTATT
Source organism: Nowakowskiella sp. JEL0407 (assembly GCA_027600645.1). NCBI lineage: Eukaryota > Fungi > Chytridiomycota > Chytridiomycetes > Cladochytriales > Nowakowskiellaceae > Nowakowskiella > Nowakowskiella sp. JEL0407. The sequence continues at coordinate 4,958 of JADGJK010000148.1, read as the reverse complement.
TTTCTTGATCTCTTAGAGAATAATTTTTAGATATCTTTTTTGAAGATTTTTGCATCTTCGTCCACTGTTGAACCAATGTTTTCTAAAGATCGAATGGAGAAGACGCTGACAGGTGACTATTTCATCATGATCGGAACTCTTTGTGAATATGAGGAAGGATTACGGTTCGTATTTTGGATGTATGGATGTAAAACAGGACTTAAAAATTATGTGTTTATTTTCAAAGATTACTTGAAAAGTTTAAAATATTTGATCTTTTCTATCACCTAACGGAACTTCGAAATCGAGACGATTTGATAAAGAAGATTGTGACAACGATGGATTATAGATTGTAATTAGTTTTCCTTTTTTCTTTTTTTTTTTTTCGGTGTAATACTAATTAAATTATTTATAGGGATGGACACCCCAGAGTGATTCTTTCAAAAGTAATGACATCTGGATACAAGGTAAATGATGCAAGTTTCACGTTACGTAAATTTTTACTCTTCCTTTAGCAAGCTCGGCTGTTTTCCACAATAGCGATTCGAAAAATAATGCAAAGTAACATATCCGATTTCAGCAATTGGGGAATTCCACTACTAGTCACGCAGGTAAGCAAGTCTTCTTGCATTAGATAGAGTAGGCCTTGACAGCTGAATTACTCGTAGCTCTATGATCCAGTACTGGAGGTATCGCAACAAGCAGTCAGCATATTGGATGAAGCATGCAACGACCCCAAAAATCTTGACTCAGTCATAAAATTAAGGCCGCTATTAGATCATTTAGGAGAACATGTTAATCCACTGATGCTAAGGTTTTTGATTTTAATTCAGATACGTGGTTTAATTCGAAATAACATGATATAATTTGTAGATTTTTATCCACTTCCGCCGGATTTCATTTGTTGAGTGAAATGAACTACGTAGGGAGAGAAATGGGTCGTTGGTTTGAGGTATTACCTTTTTTCTCTCAAAATATGTTGATATTTGGAATTTTATTTTTAATGTGATACAGAAAGGGAACGAATTGTATGTTACAAAGTTGGAAATATCGTTATCTGAATCGCTTGCTGATGGACCTGGGAAACTTGCGCAGAACACAAAGGTCGACACCAAGAAAACTGAACCACAAACGACCGAAAACACAGAGTGAGGTTTTTAACTCAAAACATCGAAATCTTTATTGATTTTTTTTTAAATTTAGAACGACGAAGAATTCAGGAAGCGGGTACGCACCTCTACATTTCTATGGCGAGTTGACGAAAACATCGGAAGGATGTAAAATGTTGAAACAAAGTAATCATTTCCGTGCTTTTGCCCAATTCATAAAGGAGTATGGATTGAAGGAGTCTAGCGGAACTGATCCACGTGTACTCATGCGATTAAAGGCAGTCTTGTGGGCAGTGGTAATAACAAACATTGTTGTTTAAAAAAAAAATTAAAATTTTGGATAGGGTAATATCGGAGAATCGCAGTCTGGGATACAATTCTTAATTGACGCGAACATTATAAAGAATATTGTTGATATAGCCGAGAAATCCAAAGTATTATCAATAAGAGGGTATTCAAACATCATGACAAGTGTATTTAATTGATTGACTTCAATTTAAATTTTTATTCCTCAAAAAGGACTTGCTACTATGTACTCGGGATGATATCAAGGAATACGATTGGAGCTGAACAACTGCTTAAACTTGGCTGGGAGTCCACTGACACCATTCAAGGTTCAGTCAGTCGATTTTGCATCCCCAAAGACACCAACCAGTTTCTTTCGGTAGTCATTTCTTTTTTTCCCGTGAATATTTGGTTTACTAATTCCATTTACTAGATCCCGTTATGGCAATTTAAAGGGTCCCTAGCAACGAATCCAACAAAGATACGATTTGCCAGCACAACCACCGATCCAGTCGAACAAGAAATCTTGAAGAATATTGGCAATATGACGAACCACATATTGGCGAATGCAGCGTCAAAGACACTTTCAAAGATGCGATTTGAATATCCACACTGTTTCGCAAAGGTCGAGGTATACATTGGAGCTCTGCAGTTGTTAAGCGTGTATCACTACCGAATCACGGCGCGAAGATTCATTCAGGAGCTATTTGATAGAGTAACGTTTACACCCGCCACAATGGATCGAATTGACGAGATTGGAGGGTTGAAACCATTGGCGGAAGATTTATCAGACGATAGCAAGGAGAAGTACAATGTCGCAAATATACCTGCTACGCTTGCTATAACGACACCACAAAACGAGAGCAAGAAAGAAGAGAACAAGGGTGTGATGCAACCGAAGATTGTGAAGAAGGGATTTGAGATTAAATAACAGAAACCTGTTTGAAGCATTTTTTCTATGATTTTTCTTTTTTTAATATTTTGAAAGAAATAAATACATAAATCGATAAAAATAATAACAAATCCTGGGTTACTTTCGTTTTTTGGGTGTGCTGTTTGGAACCGGCACGTCGACACCTGTGGGAAGGGACGGGGATATAACGGGATTAATTCTTCGAATTTGTTGAATGAGGAGTTTAGGGTTTTTTTGCCGAGATTTCGAGTTAATTTGTTGCTTTACGACTTTATCGATACTTTCAAAACATTCAGCGGCGTCACATAGCAGTTCCTTGTATAAAAACATTAAATAAATGCCCATTAAACAGTTGGAGAGCAATTTACATCATAAATCATGAAACTTTCACAAACGTCAAGAAACTCCAACACATCAGTATCTTCCTCTGGCAACTTGCAATGACTGTAATCGTACAGACCGAATAAATTCGAACAGATATTAAAGACAACACCAAATCGTACATAATCATCATGCGTCTGAAACAATGGATCAAAAATCCGTTGAAACATATCTTGTATCACTGGTGGAGGTGTGATATCGTGCGCTTTCAATTCCGAGTCGACTCGTGTTTTCTCCTTTCGGATTTGCGCAATGTTCACCTGTGGTTGTGAATCTTTGAGCAAATTTACAAGACTGATTTGGAAAATATCCGAGATTACCTTGATGGAGTCAATAAAATTTTCGTTAACGTGATCCTCGCTAGATTTTCCAAATCCTTTACCGCCTCCGCTATTTTCACCGCAACCAATCTCTTTACCATTTTTCTACAAGAATAATTTACAAACAAAAAAAATTGATGAGGTAAATATAATTACCTTGAACAGATAATCAACTTTTTTGCCGCGTGTACTCTCACTTTCACGTAATTCCTTATCAATCTTATCGGCTTTTGAAGATCCATCCCCACTAAAAACTCAAATGTTAAAAACTTTTATAACCATACAAGGTCAAGAACCTACTATCTGAGCTTAACATCATGCGGAAGTTTCGCAAAGTTTGCGAGGTTGAATATATCAATAGTTCGTTCAGTGGAATCCGAAAATGGTTGATTTAATTTTTTTTCCGACCTTTAACAAAGTTGTGTTCCATTAGTTTGCAAACAACAAAAAACCGATGAAGGGAAAACATACATCGACAGCAGTTTTCTAAACATCCAGCGTAATCTCGTGTCCTTGGAGTCAATGAGATTCAGATCAGCTATCAATTCGTTTATCACGGTACAATTAGCTGCGTCTTCCCCAGACAACTTCAACAAGTTTTGCAAGATCTTGCGCAAAAATTCAAGTACACCAACGGAACCGTAATCTTCATACGTATCGACGCACGTTTTGAGCGTGAATTGCCGTTGTCCTTCATCCGAAGTCCAAAGTGAACGAACAATACTCATAAACAACAGCGCGGATTTGGAAATTTTGCTTCGGGCGTTTGTGACTGCCTCCTCGCAATGTGAGATTAAAAGATCGTATTCGTCGATTGGTAGTAAATCTACGGCACGTTCATTATCAGTTAGTTCTAGAGATGGTTTGGGTCTTAAATCCAGAGCACCCCAATATAACGACCTAAAACAAGGAGTAAATATGAGTAAAATATAGATAATTTGCGCTTTACTTTCGAGCATCTTTCAGTTCTTTGACACGTTTAATTTCTTGAATAACAAGAGAGTACTTTTCTTCAATAAGGTCGATACTCTTATCGATAAATACGTCGTCGGCGGTGGTATTGTCTTTTTTTTCTTCATTTGGTTGGGTGACACGTTGTTTCTTTGCGATAGGCTTCTCAGGGAAGAATTTACTCTGATTTGCAGCGTATACAGCGAATAAATCTGGTAACGGAGTTGAATCGGGAGAATCAATAATCGAGGTAATCTGTCGTTTCTTTAAATTTTCCAGGGCGAAGGTTGATACCATGGTCAGCTGTAGTTGTTGCCAATCGAAATAATTAGCAGAAAAGCTTCGCTGTAGATAACTAAACATCAATATTTATAATAAATAAAAAACAATAGGTAAACCTGTGCAAGATCTAATTCTTTTACATTCCCGACGACACCACCGGATTTTTTGTACTCGTTTACATTTTGGTTTAGTGATTTAATACATTGGGAGTGGAAGTTTTCCCAGTCTTGTTGAGAACGTAGTTTCACGAAAGAGTCGAATTTCTCTTTTGCGTAATCGGATTTCCAGTTTTCGAAATTCCATTCGTGTTCAGGACGATTCCAAAATCTCTCCATTTCGCTTCTGTCTTGACAGAACGCAATTAAAATTCCAATTGAAATTAAATTTCAAAAAAGGTCAAGTTCCGCAAATTCGTTATCTTATTTCCCCCCCTCTTTTTATGGATGCTGTCGAGGGCTACTGTGGGGGTGCGGATGGGGGCTACTTCATGGGCTACATAATTTTCTGTTTCCTTTGTTGCTTTCCTCCGCCTGAATCCTTCGCTGATTTCCTTTGGCGGCATCCTCTTATTTCATAGGTTTCCTGAGGGTGCTAATGGGGGCTTCTTTTGGGGGCTACAGTGTTCGACTGTTTCCGTTACCTTTGTTTGATTCCTTCGTGTGTGGGATTCCTTTTTTTTTTTTTTTTTTTTTTTGGTGAGGGGTTTTTGGGGGGGGGTTATGGGGGGGTGGTTGTGGG
>JADGJK010000147.1:0-50775 GCA_027600645.1 Nowakowskiella sp. JEL0407 | reverse complement strand
AATTAATTATTTCCAAATTTATGATAATTTAAATTCATATTGTAACATTTAAATTTAAATGCCAGGAGATTAAAATTTTATTTTATATCTATTTGGTTCTTTAAAAAAATTTATCAATATTGTGTATTAGGGCTAAAAAAAAAATACATATATAGTCAAATTAAACTTAAAGACCTAGTTATAAGTTGAAGTTAAAGTTAATATGATAGATTTTTTTGAGACTGAAAATTGATGAGATGAGATTAGCATTAAAATATTAAATTGTAAGTATAAAAGCAAATTATTGCTGTTATTATTAAACATAATTAGTTTAATTTTTGAAACCCAAAAATAAAATACAAATACAGAATAATGTTAATTGATAAGTACAATATAAATATTTATTTATTTTATTTATAAAGTACAACATCAACATGGTAATGCTACCATCACTACTAGTCTTCACCTTGGAAGAAAACTACAATTTGAGTAACAAGAATTTCTACCAAATCACTAGAAAAACTAATGAAACAGGTAACCTTGTGAAGGATTCCACTACAATCTTGATGGCAATATATGTTTTGTAGCATTCACAATTTGTACCTGATTCAAAAACAAAGCAGACATCATTTATTATCAAATTAGAATGTTTGAAAATATCTGCTGAACACAATAGTGACTTGCACACCAAAGAAGGCATTGAATTTTAACTGATTTTATTCTTCTTTTGCTTTGTACTTTCTTGTTTCTCTTTTCTTCCTTAAAAAAAATTCCTTTTATTTATTGTGCCCACTAAATATAAATAAATTTCTGCAAATAAAAAAAGAAAAAAATCCAAAATAACCAGGTTCAATATCCCCACTGACTGCGACATCAGGTCAGATTCCTACCCTCATGAGTAAAATATATTTATTTTATTCATTAAATACTCATTAATTACTTATTCAAAAAAATCTACAACAGAAAATCTGTTAACTAATGTTTTACTAATTTATTCAGCAAAACATTATTTAATTTTTTGTGCTTGAAAGAGTTATATTTAAATTTAAATATTTCTCCTTTATTGGTAATTGATCACAATCGCCTTTATAATGCATTCATATTTTATTTGGATTAACAATAAGAGAGATTTAAACATTTTTTAATATCAAAAAACATATATTATTTCTATTTTTTTAAAAAATATATTTTTTTAAAAAATATAAAAACCAACCATATAATCTGAGAAATAATGATTTATTATAAATAAACATTTATGTATACATTTTTTTATAATATCATCGCCTGTTTTTTGGTGGAGGTGTTCTTGGTCTCAGTGACTCAATCTCTGCAAATCCAATGGTTATATTCACACATCGTTTATGCACAATTTTATGGATACCTGGGGTACTGGGTACAAGCGTGCCAGAACCATCAGCGAAAAAGGATTTGTACTTTTCTACGTTGAAATTTGATGAAGTTATCGATTGCCCAATCGTTACCCATCCTGGTCGAACATTATGATCTTCTCCAAACAGTTCCAGTCTTCTTCGTCCCAAACAAAACCTTTCGATAATATAATACAGTTCCTCTGGTTTTTGCAAACCTACAAAAAAAAGTCAAAATTCCAATATGTATAAATTTGAAAAAAAAATACTTCCAAACATCGGTTCTTCAGCAATAATCACATCCGTATCAACATTACAATGAATAAAATGACCATCCGTACTTCTCCGGACAGTTCCTTTGATTCCCATCAAACAATGTTCCTTATTAGGAATCAACACATGGTCTTCACCCGTCTCGTTCTTCCCCTTCCACGTCTTATTCGTCTTTATCCAAACAATATCCTCACACCGTCGATACTTCCATTTCGCCAAAATTTCTCGTCCTCGTTCCAACCCTTCTTCGTTCCCTATCCAAAGGAAAATAAACGACGGGACAGCCGCAATTTCTTCGATTTTTAAATTCGCGATATCGTCCCAGGTCCAATATAATCCGCCTGATCTTGGTGCGTATTCAGGTAAAGGTGGGTCAATGAGAATAACGTCAAACTGAGATTGCAGCGAGGAGAGTTTGAAATTAAATAGATCTGCGTTAAGGTACATTGGAGGAGTAGCGAATTGTTCACTTTGCGAGTCCTTTAATTGCGACAGTTGTCGTAATTTCGGGTATTCTTCAAAACGGTCAATAACGGAGGTATCTCTGATAAAGTTTTGCGGACGGGAAGAAGAGTTTATAAAGTTTTGCATATAGTCGTTTCGAATAATTTTGTCCAGTTTTTCTGATTTCGGTTGGTTACCAGACAGAGTATCCTGGTCGATGAACGACAAAGAGCAGGAATCAAAGTTTGTATTTACATGCTTATAAACATTGCGACGAAAGTATTTTTGCCGCGAACGAAGAGTTTTCGAGATTTGGGAATGAGACTGGAGAAGTGGTCCAAGTTGGTCGTCCATGTCAAGTGCCTTTTAACGATTTCTTTTTTTTCGCAATGTCGCCGTTCACGTCTTTCCCCGACGAAAATATCGCGAAACAGGGCGACTTGGCGATTGCCTATGTCGTAAGGCACATATTTTTCTTGGTTTTTTATTATTAATATATCTTTTAGAGTCCGGAATCAATGAATTTGTTTGTCCTAGAGAAAGGAAAGCTATTCAACAACAGAATTGGTACTTTTTCGCACGATAATTTTATATCAAAACCATGGGGCTCTAAAGTTTGTGATTTTCAACTGTTCAAATCCGATTTCCTTTCAAAATCTTCAAAATAGATTCCTTCGCAAGGAAAGAAAGGTTACGTTTACATGCTTCTTCCAACTCCAGAATTATGGACTCTGTTGCTTCCGCATCGTACTCAAATCCTTTATCTACCCGATATCGCATTTATTTCTGAATTTTTGGAATTACGTCCCGGTTCAGTTGTTTTAGAATCCGGTACAGAACTCTAACATTCGGCGGAAGTGACCAAATTTAAATTATCTTTTTACAGGAACTGGTAGTGGGTCGTTTTCTCATTCTATCGCAAGATCAATCTATCCAGATGGCCACCTTCACACTTTTGAGTTTCATCAGCCGCGGGCTGAACAAGCCGAAAAGGAATTTGTGGAACATGGATTAAACGAAATAGTAACTATAAAATGTCGAGATGTATGTAAAGACGGCTTTGATCTCCAAGACACGGTCGACGCAGGTAATCTTCATAAAAACACTTATAGAATTAAAGTTTTATTTTGCTTTGTAAACAGTCTTTCTGGATTTACCCTCGCCTTGGCTCGCCATTGAATCGGCAAAAAAAGCATTCAAGAAAGATTGTATTGGACGAATTTGCTGTTTCAGTCCCTGTATGGAACAAGTGTTGGAAACCGTTAATGCGCTGTCTTCTGCGGGATTTTCGGATATCAGAATGTTTGAGACCTTAGTTCGCCCATATATCGTTCAAACCACATCGGTTTTACCCATTCCAAAAGTTTCCAAACGCAAAGCGTTTGCGAAACGCGGCGTTTCGGACACGAAAGAGGAGGAGAGTATTGATGCACCTGCTGAAGAAAGTACTAACAGCACCGAAGACGTCGCAGATAACGACAATAACGTGGAGGAAGGTCAAAAACCAACTGAGAATAAAACGGAATTGATTTCGAAAGTTTTAAGTAAAGTACGGGGGCACACGTCGTATCTTACGTTTGCGACGCTACTACCTGAATGGGAAGGAAATGAGCGGGAAGATGCTTTGCAGAGAACTCGGGAAGCATTATTGGAGGATCCGATAGCATTCGACGATGTAAAAAGCGATGAAGAGGAGTCTGAGGAAGAGCCAGTTGAGGATGTAGAGGATGGGAAAAGAAAGAAGAAATGGAATTCGAATGGAAGAGGTCGGGGCAAACGGGGCAGAAAATGAAATAAACCGAATGGTCGTTATATTTATTTTAAAAGTATGAACTTGAATTTCAAATCTGTCATGAGAATAAGCTATATTGCAACGCTCTTTTCATTAAGTACTCCAATGCTGTTTGTGCTTCTCAATATCAACCAACAACCCATTTTTCAAGCCATACGTTTCCATCGGGACCTTGCATCTCGGAGATCCTCATTGAATACTTCTGAAACAATTTTATTATAACGACTTTGGTTTCAATCAAAGCATTCTTTAAATTTGGTCCATTCAGTTCAGATCTACGTCACCGAAGGGCAAGGATTTGGAACAAATTCGCTCCCAGAGTTGTCGATTTTCAGCCAACGGTCTGGATTAAATTCCAACTAGATTCATCCCAGTTTCGGGTCAGTATGTAAGGTTTTCATGCAGCAGGGAAAAGTATCCATGCGTAAAATGTTGCACCTTAAGCTTTGAAATTATCAACTAAGCATTTTCATCAACTTACCTCCCAATAAGGTTTTATAAGCACTGACAGATTACAACGGATTTATCTTGTAATCGATCGAACAAAATTTTTAATTTCAATCATATATTTATCATACAAGAAAAGAATAAAGCGAAAATCTGAATGAGTTATTTCAAATGTTAATGTTTCTTAAGATCCACCAACAATCCATGCTTCAATCCGTATGTGATGGTTACAACGGGAACAAGCGGTCCTTGTTTTTCTGAAATCTTCACCGAGTACTTTTGTACCAATCTGATAATGACGACTTTTGCTTCGATCAACGCCATCTTTTGTCCGATACAGTTCATCGGTCCGTCACCGAATGGTAAGAAAGAACCCGGAGGAGGAACAAACTCTGCTGCAGAATCATCGCTTTTCAACCAACGCTCCGGGATAAACTCGCCTCCGGTTGGACCCCAGTTTCTCTCGGCGGTTTGGATTCTTTTGAGTGGAACAAGTACGCGGGTATTCGCAGGAACTGCAATTTTTCGATTCTGGGAAGTTATAACGGTATCTACTTTGCTTTTTCGTCCGAGGAAGGGGACTACGGGGTGAAATCTTTGCGTTTCCTTGATAAATGCGTCAACGTATCTGCAAGTTTTTCCACATTAATATGATATTTTTAATCAAAAAAATACTTTTCTTACCTGAAAGAGTTCAAGTTTTCCATTGTTAGCTCGTTTTCACCTAAAATACTATCGATCTCCTTCTTCAATTTTTCAGCAACATCAGGTCTCTGTGAAATCTCCATTATCGCCCACGTTAACGTATTAGCGGTGGTTTCATGTCCAGCAAAAAAGAACCCAAACACTTCAGAAACAATTTCCTCTTCGGAGAACTTATCGTCAAGCAACAAACGGTCAAGCAAATCTCGGGCCCAGTTATCCGCATTCTCTTTCTTACGGAGCTCGAGTGTTTCTCTCTTAGTCTTAATGGTTTCCATCACCAATTCTTTGATGAAATTGACCGAGGGTGACAGTTGAGCTGGAGATATTCCAAAGAGGGAATGGAGAAACTCTCTGCCTCTGAACGCACCTCTCTAAAGTATAAAATTGTTCAGCATTTGATTATTTGAATCATGGGCGGTTGTTTTGAACGTACCATTTGTACAGTTGCTGCAATTTTTTCCATGTGATCTTTAAAATGCAGGTCCGTTTTCGTTTCGAGCGATTTCACCGCATCCAAATGATATGAGAAGGCGATACTTCCACTGCAAAATAGAATAAATGATCAGTATGAATCATAATAAAAAAGATAGGCGTTTTCTTACATCACGTCCCCAGTTAAAAGTGTAAAATCATCCATAGCGTTTCTGGTTGTAATTCCCGTTTTATTACCTTCCATTTCTTTATCCCAAATTGAAAAAAGTTGATCTAAAATCTCGACAGTGACTTTAAATGCCTCTCGTAAATGGACAGGTCCGAAAGCGGGTTGAAGTCCCTTTCGGTGCTATTTTAAAAAAAAAACTCGGTTTCACCAGTATCGCAATAAATGCAACAAATTTAGCTTTACCTTTTTCCAGGTATCGTCCACATCGGGTAAAACAAACAAAGCATACGGAACGAAGTCTTTCATCAACTGGTAAAACTCTGGTCCTCTCATGAACGTGTCTGGCGAGTTTAAAATCTTCTTCAACACCTCTATAATAACAAAGTAAAGTTTAATCGCTAAACACAAAATTTGTAATATCACCCACCTCCATCATCCACGAGCAATGAGGTGACATCCCCAGACTGCATTTTGCAAACTGAACCGTAAGTAGTCAACAGATGTTCGAAAAACAGATCAATTCTTTGAGATTTTATAAATGGATAAACCACAGGTAGGGCTCCCAAAACCGGATAACCTGAAATGGGAGTTTGTTCAGTACAATTCCAAAAAAAACCCACCCTATTCAATTCACACCAACTTACCAACAAGACCGGGGATATCTTTGACAGTTATTGTTTTTCCCGATTTTACAGCGATATCAATGTATTTGGAATCACTTGCCGTGGTGAATAATCTTTGTGTGTAAGACAATAAACTTCGTCCCAAGTAGATTACAGCAATTGCTGTTCCGACGGGTAGAATATAATCGCTGATATTCGTCGACATAGCGTAGTAAAGTTTTTTGATAGTGAAATGAGGAGACGCGCTTCTGCTTTTATTTCCCAACAGACCCGCGGAAGGTTCGGATAAAAATTGCTGTGCGCCTGCGCCCTTTCAATAATTTCGGGTTGGCCGGGAAGGGACGGTTGCGTTTTAAAATTTTACCATGTAATTTTTGAGAGGCACTGCGACGTAATTAAAGGGGATTTTTAGGGTCGTTGATGCTGAGAGAAATGCCTTCGATAATGATCAGAAGCAGTATATCATACATAACAGCATGATTTCAGGTTACAAGATTTCCCTAGTTACAGTAACTTGAAAGTTTAAGTGTATAATCTATTCATAATTTGTTCCCATTGAACGTCAGCCAGCAAATAGTAGAGATCCAGATAAATTTTTTGTATTAGTTTAGCACGCAAAAATTCAAATGAAGATATATTTTAAAAGTATTTGATCCATATCATTAAGTTTGTAAAAACTTGATAAATTAATTACTTGGCAAATTCAGTGAGTTGAGAGGCCGCTGGGTTGTTATCGGGTGTGCAGCGTAGATGATTGATCTTGTTGAAGATCTGCACGATTTAACAACTTTCTGACCTGACTTGGGAAGCGGGTGCGATAAATCTCCAAACATACTGCTGATTGGTTTTATCAAATTCTTAAAAATTTAAAGAATTTTCTCGTTGAGGCTGGACTTTCCTTTGTGGAACGAGAGGCTCGTTTGGTCAACACTTTTTATACCAACCGTCTTCCAATTTCGTTTTTTTTTTTGTATCAAAGAAAAAATGAGTTCAACAACTTCTCTCGTTATATTTGTTTTATGTATATTATCTTCCTCCTACGCTTTACTTCCAAACTGTTCTACAATTAGTGTCAGACGAGAATGGAGAGCATTCTCTGCTAGCGAAAAGTCTGCGTATTTGAATGCCGCTTTGGCCTTGCAAACTGTCCCTTCGTTATCCGGAAAAAGTAGCATATGTAAGAATATGTTTTGCTTTGTATTAGCTCAATTTAAAGTAAAATTTCTTTCAAATTTTGTATTTTAGGGGCCGACTTTGCTGAGCTGCATAACGATCTTGCAAACGTTGTTCACGGCGATAACTCCAATGGTATATTTTTGCCGTGGCATAGAGTTTTCCTTGCCGCTTATGAATATCAGGTTTTTTTGCGTACCAATTCTAATGTTTTGAAATTTAACGCTTGTCACAGTTGCGAAAGATCAATCCTAATATTACAGTACCGTAAGAAACAACAAATTTATTCGTGTTTAGAGATGATCTTAAGTATGTTTGTTATAGGTTTTGGGACTCTGCTCTTGACTCCGAATCTAGTCGAACGTCTCCCGTTGTGATTGATTTCGGCGGATACGGCACGACTTCGCCCCAAAGCTCTCCTGCTTGTATTATTGGAGGTGTTATGAGTAGAGCTCGACCGGATGGTGGATGCATCAGGCGGAAAATGCCTTTGGGATCTTTCAGAAGTTTTGAAGAACTTGAATCCATTCAATTCACCAGATCATACGCTACCTACGTAACTCAAGCTGAAGCTTTGCACGGAACTGTCCACGCTGAACGTATGAAATTTTATGAATATCGAGAAATTATTATTGGGTATTGATTGATTTGTTTTAGTTGGTGGTTCGGGGTCGAATGCAGGTCAACTTGGCACAATGAGATCACCATACGGTAAGCACCTTGAGCATACTATCTAATGTTTTGTGTAATTTTACTTTTCAGACCCACTATTCTTTTTACATCATGGAAACGTTGACCGAAAATGGGACGAATGGAACGCGGCTTTCCCGAATGCGTTGTCTCAATATCCTACCGCTTCCAGACCCAACGCGAATGTGTTGATTAAATTGGGCGGACTTTTTGAGAAATATGATGTGACCGTACGTGACATTTGGAACACGACTGCGCTCTGTTACGTTTACGCTCCATCCGTAGGACTCAGCAGTGAAGCCGAAAATGGATCTGGAGCCAGGGCATTCTGGAAATCGCTAAGAACGGCCGGCGCGTCATACGATCCATCAGAGTACCAACTTCCTAAAGAATACTCCAGTAACAGTACTCCAATTCTCTTTGAGAAAGATCCTACCAAACTGCACTACTGCAATCCTCTCCCCAAATCGTACATTATACAAAATGGTATGAATGAAACGGTTGTACGTCAATTCGAAGGGATCTGGGATGCTGTGATTGACTTCTTCAACTCGATTGAGGGTTATATCTCACCTTGTGCACGGGATAAAGTGGAAAAGAGTGAATATTACGTGCAGTTGAGTGAGAAACAGCAAGAAAAGAAGTACGGTTTTCTGTATAAGCTCCTGCAGGGAATAAAATCGGCGTACCTGTTGGTCGTTGATAAGATTGAAGAGCATGGAGGAGATATCTTTGCTAGCGTTATGGACGATTTGGAGAAAAATGTTGGTGGGGTTGATTGGGAGAAGTGGCGACAAGTTTTGGGAGGAGGTAAAGGTGGAAAGAAGTGAAAATCAGCTTGCACCAGACATTGCTTTCTTTAAGGTCACTTTTGTAAAAGAATTATATTCGAAAAATACAATCATTCACATTCGAAACATTGAAGATCTAATGATTAAAACTGGGGCAGGATGAACACAAAGCCATAATGCAACCAAGAAGAAACAGGCCCGGTTCGAGATTGGAAGTTTGTCAATAAACCTTTAACTTTTACCAAAGCTTAAGTGGTTTGTTCGACAGGATTGGTACTCTTGGCAGTTGACCTCGGAACCAGAAATAAACCCAAAATCTTCGTTGGCTCTAAAGGAGTATTTGCAACATTGTATATACTTACACTCGGCCAACAATGATCAAAACAATCCTATAACTGTAAACGACATTGTAAAACTTCCCAATGAACAAGATCCAGACGTTTGGCAGTATGAACAATTGCGGTAAGAGAAAATTCTAAGATTTATATTCGGAGTATTTGTTTCACGTTAATATGCTCCTGTTCTATGTAGGCAAATTTGTCAGGATTTAGGACAATTTGTTGCGCTTCTTGAGCCTGAATGTACACCAACTTCTTGTCCAGAAATGAAAGCAGACGAATGGCTTTATCTGTGTGCAGCGCATCCCCAACCAAACTCTGTAAGGATAAATATTATAATTATCTCATACTCATTAATGGGATTCTTCGTAATTTTGTAGTGTCGAGCGTTTGAATATATGATCCACACTTTAGACGGAGCAACTGCACTTTTATGTAGCGATAGATATTTCCCAAGCAGGTGGATATTATGTACATTTATTTTTAATTCGGTCCTTTATACATCTGTTTTATTTTGGGTGCGCGAAGAGGGAGCATAAAGGAGTCTTCACTGCGTCATTATCAAGCTATAGCTCGCAGATTGTATCGAATTTTCGCTCACGCTTGGTTCCATCACCGCGAATTGTTCAGTGATATGGAGGTAGATTTTAAACAAATTTTACTGCATGAAACAAACCATCACTGACTTCTGTTTTGCTAGAACGAAACTCGTTTATACGCAAGATTTTTGGCCTTTGCAACTATTCATTTTAAGTTAGTTCCAGATCAATTGGTTATTATTCCGAATTCTGCTCTGGGTGATGTGGAGATTGATGTTGCGGAAATTGTGAAGCGTGATGAAATGGTAGAAGATGCAGAGACTATTGCGCCCTAGATCTGGATCTTTCTCATTTGCTTAAAAAAAAAAACATAAGATTTTCTAAATAAGCTGGATTTATTGGTGAACGTGGCAGTGTGGTGCTGTTTGCTTTGACAAAAAAAGACAGATCTGAAAAAGTATGAGCGAATCTTACGTCACCATCGATGTAGCTGCTAACACGCAGCATGCGGTAATCTCAATCAACAGACCACCAGTAAACTCAATGAACTATGCTCTTTGGGCTCAATTGTCGGACGCATTAACCTACTGTGAAAGCTTTCTTCCACCCTCGAAAGTCCCCACAATGACGCGCCCAAAAGAGATCACGGTGAACCCAGCTCTGAAAATAACACACAACAAAGAATCTTTTATCCGGGGGATAATTTTAACCTCCAGTCTCTCCAAAAACGTATTCACGGCGGGAAACGATTTACTTGAACTCTACGCACCCAAATCGTCGCTCGAACAGTACGTGAAGTTCAACACTGCTCAAAACGTATTTCTTGGTCGATTATTGAAATCCCCGTTACTCACTGTTGCGGCAATTCGCGGGGCGTGTCCGGCAGGTGGTTGTGTTTTATCCATGTGTTGTGATTATCGTATAATGACAACAGGAACTGGATCTGATTTTATTGGATTGAATGAAGTCGCGCTTGGAATCCCCGTACCGACCTCGTGGATTCGATTGATGGAGCATTTAATTGGAGGAGGAAATGTTACAAAGTTGCTTACGGGAGGTGAATTGATGACGTCGATTGCTGCGAAAGAAGTTGGATTGGTTGATGAACTTGTTGATGTATCGGGTTTAAGTTTTAAAGATGCTGGGGAGAAAGTACTTGGAGCGGCAAGAAAGTATGCGGAAAAGATTTTGAAAATGCCAGACTCGGGAAGATTGAGAACTAAAAGTGATATGCGTGTTCAGATGGCGGATAATTGGTTGGCGAGAGTTCCAATGGAATGTATTGGTGGTTGGGAGTTGCTGAATGATCCTGCTGTGGTCAAGGCGTTGGGAGGAGTAATTCAGAAACTTTCTGGAGCGAAAAACTCTAAACTTTGATACAGGAATCCAAATGTACAGCTTTTATCCCTTCAAAGTTCAATTAAATTCTCTTTCGTAATAAAATAAATGAATGAAAAAGTTTTAGAGTCCAGGCCGTCAAAGCCACGAGAGGCGAAACAAAAAGATGTTTCGAGGCAAATTCACTGGCAAACCAAGTTCAACTTACGTAAACCCCGTTTCTGTAAAGTCCACTCCAATAGCTCCTCTCCCTGAAACTGCGCGGGATCTCGTTGCTGTTTATTTCCCGTCCATTTTAGCCTCGCTCAATTCTGGCGCTCCGTCGTTCCGTTTATCACTTTTACCTAATCATGCGATTTACTTGAATGTAATAATTGAGGACTTGATATATATGGGGTTTGATGCTTTAGGTACGTTAACAATAAAAAAAACCACCTCTTACTTTTACCGTTTGATATATTATTTCATCTCTATAGACGCAACAGACTCCAACGCTGGAATAAAACTCGTAGAAAGAGCAATTGGTGGTGCTTTCCACGCAGATTTATCGGGTGGTAATGGGCTTCCAGGTCACACATCCGAAGGCGGTATTCCAACAATATGGATTAACCTCGCCAGTTTCCGGGTTTTGTATATTGTTCGTAACGTAATCAAAACGGTTTTACAATATCGTCACCCGAGCGCATCGGCTAGTCTCGATATGGAATACGGCGATTTACTGTCCAATAGTAGTTCGGGATCGTTGACACCAACGTTAACCAGATCAACCGCAGCGTCCTCACCGACTTCTTACTTTGAGAAATCGTCGCCAGTGTCGTCTTCTTCGCCGTCCACGTTGGTTAGTAACTCTGGTATTTCGCAAAGTTTTAAAATGTTGGATAAAGACCTTTCAAAAGTGGTAAATCTTTATTACAACGGCAAGAAAACAAACATCTTGCTTGCGTTAAGCGACGATTTGGTTATTCAACCTGATGTTGATTTTGATTGTCAAGTTTCGGATTACTTTACGGCACTGAGCGAGTTGAAAATGTTTGGATTGGATATCCGTTTTCGTGAACCGGATTATATGTTGATTAAAATGTCATCATCTTCGTTGGGGTATGTTGATGCCGTTCGTGGAAATCCCGGAGAAACGATCGTTCATGTGAAGGGGAGAAAACTCGTGCAGGCGATTTATCCAGTCCCAAGGGTGTTTTGTAAACGGTGTGAATATGATGACGGAGGAAGATGGTTGCAGAAATGCAAAGATCATTTAAACGGAACTTTTTTGCGGAGATTACCTGATGATGCAGGAGTTGGTTCAATATAAAGTTTTGCGTTGAAGAATCTTATTTTTTTATTAAAAAAGATTTTGTATTCCTTAATGTGTAATAGCGATGGACTTTTTATTATTTTTTTTCGTGATCACTCCATTTTACAGTTATTCAAATTTAATTAAGTTAATTTATCTCAAGAAAAATCAATCACGAATACTCGAGACTTCTTTGAATAGCTTGTTGGATTTGATATTCTTCCGCAGGAAGTCCTTGAATAAACGCTGGTGGGCGAAGAGTTTGCTGAGCAGCTAGCAGTTGCTGGTAAATTCGCTGTTGTTCTGGATTTCTTTGAATAACTACTGGTTGAACATATTGCGCTGTTTGGTAGGGAAAAAAGAAACATAAATTAGTATGCAGCGTAAAGCATACAGGAAAATTAATTTACCGCGACGTCTTCTCATCATATTAAGAACCTCGTTTTGAGTATTGATAACGTCGACTCTTCTTGCATCTCCATCTCTCGCTTGAACTTCTCTTCGTGGACCCATCACGGTGTACAAATCAATCGCTTCTCCAAAGTTTACATTATGTTCTTGTTGCAATCTTCCCGGTCTGATACGAGCGTTTAAATTGATGCGGGGAGCGTTAATGAGAGCATCAATAACGTTTACACCAGCATTCGCACGAAGACCGACGTTGTGACCGGGATTTGATGGTTTTGTTTCTGCGGGGTTGTACTTTGATCTCTCTTCTCTATCTGCTCGATCGTCTTCCGACAATATCTGTTCATTATTCGCCATCAGTTCGTCGACCATTCTTTGCGCCAATATGGCAGGTATTGGTTTTCCTTGAATCTCTGTTCTGCAGTATGGGCATCTATCGTCTGGTTTCTTCATCCATTTGTCCTATATAAAAAAAAGAAAAAGAATACAAAGAAATTTGGTGAAAGTGTTGAGAATAACACATACGATACACTGAGAATCAAAGATTAGATATAATTATTCAAATCACAATTCAGATAAATTTTATACATACATCAAAGCAAAACGTATGAAGACATGGGATAACGTGGTAAGGTTTCAACAACAAACTGAGACAAACTGAGCACTCCAAAATATCTGCAAATCTCTTCTTCAACGTCGGCGATCCAGGTTCTGGATTTTTAGCATTAACGACATCGTTCTCACTCGCCAACTCTGGTTCATTTTGATTTTCTGTGTTTGTTACTTGCGATACATTCAACGAATCCTGAACGACTATAAATTGCGAAGCTGAATGTAAGTTTGAAGGTTGGTGGTTTGGAAGTTCCGGTTTGAACCCTGTGGTAGAAACATTTGATGACGAACTCGTAAGCGAATAAGGCAACGATGTGAAACCGGCGGAGTTACTCGTCGGTTTTGGTTGCACTGGTTGAGATAGTGGTGCTGTGATTGGGAACTGAATCGGAGAGGAGTTGATCACTTGAACTGCTCTGGATGACACGGAATCGTCAGTGAAGGTGCGACGCAATGGAGGCGGCGAAGATTCATCAAAATCGCTTAATACAACTGGTTCCTCAGGAATTGATCCACTTCGATCGTTTGCTGCTGTGACATCCGCAAATTCATCATCATTGAGACCATCTTGGCTTCCAATATAAGGGCTTCCAATATAAGGGCTTCCAATATCAGGTTCGTCATCGCTCAAATCAACGTATTCTTCAATTGCGTTTGAATTCGTTTCGTTGATGAAAAGCACAGGAAGCGACGACATATTGCTTGAGGACGCCAAAGAACTGTTAACCTGGGACGAAACTTCCTTTGATTTTCTGTCAGTGAGGCTCGACGTTTCGTTTGTAAGTCTCAAAGAATTCTGCACATCATCACGATTGAATGCTCCAGATGTAGACGAAAAGAACAAATCATCCAACTCGTTGTCATTGTTTTGCTCACGGGGAGGTGATTTAATAGGAGAAGAAATGGTGATGATATTTTCAAAAGTCCCACGAACTGGACTTCTGAAAGAAACGTTCTTAAGCTGTGACTCTGATGGGATTTTCGCCAAACAAAAATTGATCAACTTTATGAAAAAAAAAAAATAAAAGGAGTTAGTCACCTGAAATTTTACGTCGGTTTAATGCTACAGGTGACGTTGTGTAGGAAAGTGTAGCGGGAGTCATTCTTGGCGCCGGAGGTACAGAAAAACTCCACGAAGACGATGCGACATTTATACTCTTTTCTTTTTTATCAAACACAAAGAAATCGTCCAAGTCCCAATCAGAAGAAAGATCAGCCGGGGAGTTTTCTTTCCTTTCAATTTTGGTTTCTGTTCCTTCTCCTTTAACTTTCTTAATAGTCGTTGCATGATCCTCATCCTTTTCTTTCCGCTTCTTATATTCGTCAACGACAACATAACGGAAACCCTCTCTTGCTTCACCGACGACGGCGGGACCGGGCCCGAAAGTGACATGGTCAGCATCCTTTAATTCAACAGATTCGAATTTTTTCAAGTACATATTGTTTATCATTGTGCAGTTAGTACTGCCAAGGTCCGTCAAGAAGAATTTGTTGTTTTGACCGAGGGTAATTTTAGCATGAAGGTTTGAAATTCTAGCGTCCTTGAAGCGACACACCAAGGAGTCAGAGGCGGATTTAAGCCTTCCTAGAGTCAGCGGGAGAAAGGGAGTGATTTCGTTGAACGAAATGATGGTGGGGATTTTGAGGGGGAATTCTGTTCCGGGGGGGACTTTGTCGAGCTGTAGATACATGGTTGATGTCAACAATCAAATCTAGACATGAGCAAAGGTGCTAAATACTCCGCGTCGTTGTCGCTGTTTGCCGTAGTTTGGGCGTTTCTGTTTTTCACGGCGTCGCCTGAGTCGTCCATATTTATAAGAGAAATTATTCCCGTGGTTTGTGTATGTTGATCAGTTGCATTTCTACAGTTAATCCGTACTTTGTAGCTGCCGCTTTGGTTACTAGTTGTCTTTGGCTCTTATTCGTTAGGAAACCTTGGGTGGGCTTTGCTTACTTTCAGAGACTGTCCGGATGCCTATGAAGATTTAGTGAAGGTTTCCGGGATTCATTTTGAATTGCACTTTTTATCTAACTGAACTGTAGGAAATTCAGCATATAAAATCTGATTTACGAAGACAAGGAATATCTGTGAATTGATGAATATCAAACTGTTATTTTATGTATTTTTCAGCAGCATCGAAATATAGAATAATTTTTAAACTTCATCTCACTCCTTTATTTGTGAAGTTTTGAAGGATATAATGTTGTTTTCTGTAGTTATCAATTCATCTTCCGCCAGCTAAAACATGGACTGTGAGTCAATTGCAAGTTACAAAAGGAATTGTATTTTGAGAATACCCTTCGTCCGCCAACAGTTTCTGCATACAAATAGTACCTTTCGATATCAGGATGTACAATCTTTGCAAATTCACGTACAGTCGTATTTGGCTTCACCATAATGCAATCTCGAAAAACACCCATTGATTTTCCGGCACCACTTTGGCAAACAAGATTTAGGAATGTTGATCTGATGCTGACGAGATAAAATTTTCTCACCTTGACGTAAAATTGTTGATATTTCGAACAGGAAACGCAGGTATCAGTCCCAGTACTTTAACAGCACATTTCAATGTATCCAGTACTCCAGTTGTCCCGTATCTAAATAACACTAAATCTTGCACTTTCTCCAATCGCCTGAGAATAAATTTAGCCAAATTAAAAGTGTAAAGCTTCAATTTGCAAACTTTTTCGTTTTCTCATCCATCACTTTTAATCTCTCTTCTTCAGACGGATTAACTTGGTCTTCTGCAGTTAGAAATTGATCTGTTCCTTCGATATATTTGATGAATTTTTGCTTATGAAGTTTTCGTAAGAATATCTCGGAAAGTGCAGAACCCAACACAATTCGTGACTAAAAATGAAGAAGCATATTAAAGAGGTATCAAATAAATATTGTCTTCAAAAACTATAATAAGTACCGAATCGTATTTCCTACATATTTTATCAATGTTTTTATCTGCGTCGGGTAAATCCACCTTATTCAGCACTATAACTGTTGGAAACCTAGTCTCGACAAATACATTTACAGCGTGTAGCAAATACTGATCGTCCCATTTATTCAGTGGTTCAGTTGGATTTAACGCATCAAGGAATTTGTTGATCATGTTGAGATTCGCTCCATATCCGGAAAATTGCGATTGAAACGTTTCTGCTAATGTCGCCTCTGCGAAGACATGAAATATTTAATCCAAAATTCGTGAAAATATCAAGAGAATAACGTACTAACACTGATATGCCTTCTCACGATTCCTCCCCATTTCTTATGCAAATTATTATACACCCAGTCTCTGATTTCCTGCTGCAGCCAATCCACATCATTAATAGGATCATAACCTTGAGTCACTTTCCCGTTTTCATCTGTAGTTCCAGAAACATCCACCACATGTATCAACAAGTCTGCAGTTCGAAGATCATCCAGAAACTTATTTCCAAGACCTCGACCTTCTGATGCTCCAGGTACGAGACCAGCAACGTCTAATATTTTCAAGGGAGTGTATCGCGTCCCATTCTCGCAACGACCTAATACATGTACCGTTTTCAAAAACAATTATTTTCAATCAACAATTCAAACGTTTCTATTTTACCGTAACGAGGGGAGCATTGCGCAGATTTGTTGAATTTTGAGCACGGGCATGGTATGGGAAGATAGGCTACAGCGTGATTAGGTTCAATGGTGGTGAAGGGAAAGTTTCCAACCTTTGCGGCAGCATCCGAAACTTTAAGAAACTGGGCGATTAATTCACCAATAATGACAATAATTTTAATTATACCAGCGTTTAAAAACGAAGATTTCCCGGCTGAGGGTTTCCCGACGAAAGCGCAAAGAACGACCATTGAAAGTGTTCAGCCGTCAAACTTCCTGGCAAAAAAAAAAAAATGAGTGTTCGGATCTTTACGGGTCTTCGCGCGAATTTGTCGCTCGCATCAAAATTCTCCCCCCTAGTCATCCCTAATCCTACCTCCCTCTACAGACTATACGCTACCGCAAAAAATAATAATCCTCCTCCCAATAAAAGCACCAAACAAACCAATTTACCTCCAAAATTAACGCTTGACGCTCTACGTCCTCACTTCTCAGACTTTGATTCCGATCCTCCTGAACAACGACAAGTACAGCAACAAATCGCACCCTCGAAACAACAATCCGAAGATGACGCACCATTCTTCCAAATTGACGCGCGACGAACGAAAATCCAAGAAGAAGCCGAAAGAGAAGAAATGGTGAAACTTAAATCATCATTCACTCGATTTTCAACTGTATTTACCCTCGCACTTATATCCGGTTGGTTATATCTCGGGCTTTCAAAAGATGAGAATGACGATACTCCTGTGACGCTGATGAACGTTAATCAGAAAGCGTTTGCGAAAATTTCTAAATCTTACAAACAGTTTTTTGCCCCGATTGAAGAGAAGGTTTTGCCTGATGCGATCACGGGACCGTATGGTAGACCATTTACATTGTGCGTCGAATTGAGCGATACTTTGGCTCATTTGGAATGGGATAAAAACGTGGGCTGGAGAATTGCGACTCGTTCCGGAATGAAACAATTTTTAGCTTATTTAAGTAAATTCTACGAAATTGTTATTTTCACGAATTCTCCTGGTTATGTAAGTTTTGTTAATATCGAATCTAACGAATTGTTTAATACATTTTAATGGTTTTTAGATTGCTCAGTCGTTAGTGGAAGTGATAGATCCATTGAGTTTCTCAATGTACAGACTTTATCGTGAGCATACCAGGTTCAAAGACGGAAAATACATCAAAGACGTTTCATATCTCAACCGTAATCCTGCGAAAGTGATTATGCTAGATGTGAAACCCGAAAACGTAGAACTTCAGCCAGAGAACGCGATTATCATGAAACCATTTAAAGGAGAAAAAGACGATAAAGAATTACTCAAAATTATAACCGTATTGGAAGGTAAACGCATACTGAAAACATCGTTGTTTTCATTTAAATTAATTATTCAAATTTGTGTGCTAGAACTTGGATTTTTAATGATGTACATTAACGCCGACGACGTACGTCCGTTCTTGGCAATGTTACATGAACGAGATCCAAACGACCCATACCTAGCATGGCAAAAATTCAAGCAGGAAAAGCGCGAGCTTCTAAACCAACACTCAAAATCGAATCAATCATTATTATCATCACTCAAATCGCGACTATCGGCGGGAAACCAGATGCCGTCGAATTTAATTGACATGATTGAGTATATGGCGAAAGAGGAGCGAAGCGTATTCGAAGCGGAGCAAGCGGAGGGAAGCAAGTTGTCGATCGATGCGATATTCAAGGAACGAGCGAAACTGAATCAAAAGTTGATGGAGACCATGAAGGGTAAAAAACTGAAGTTGTTTGAAATGATGATGGGAAGTGGACAGGAGCAGATGCAACAAGAAATACAGCAATTGGCGATGCAGCAACAGAAGGAGATGAGTGAGGGTAGAGCTTGAAAAATGTTGTTTTTTTTAAGTCTTTTTTTTTCTAAATTAAAGACATTGTGGGGTTTGATTAGTTTGCAAATATTTAGTGATAACAAAATAATAGTGCACGTTGATTTACTGCGCATGCAGTTCAAAAATCAAAGTTCTGTATTTTGATGAACAGGCGTTATTTTCCTAGTTTAAGATCATTGCTGCATCATTTGTATCCAAGTCTAAACAAAAGAAAAAACTACACGTTCCCTGATTGACTTATGCCGCAACAAAATTTATTGAAAGAAACGCGTATTTGATACACGTTACCGTCGTCGTATTTTTGTTTTTTTTCAAGATACAGCGCCTGACTTGCAATCAAGTATGCTTTTAGAAGAAAAGTTTTTTTCATTACAAGACACAGCTTGAAGTTAATGTTGACCTGATCATTCATTTCCAAAATAGACATAGGTTGAAGATTTGGAGCACAGCGGAACATGATACTGCGTATTATATCGATTGAATTTCAACCTTTAGTTCTAAAAAAATGGAACCCTCGATACTCCCTTGATAGCAAAGTTATTTTTCCATGAAAAAAACTATTTATTTTTATCATGATTCAAATATTAAAATGAGGCATTCCTTCACTTGCATTATTCTGCTGATATGTATAATTTTCAAGTTAATAGATTAACAGAATAATCAGCTTGAACGTACTAATCCTTCAATACGACAGAATAAAATACTCTGAGTCAACGGTATTCAGCACTTTATTATAATCTAATCAACATGCAATACATCAAAATAAATTTAAATAAATCTGATAATTTTATATTAAAATATAGAGGTCTGTTTATGCGTAGTGAAATTAGCACAGACACAAAATCAATCCCACAGATTCCGCACAGCCTAAAAAACATTTGATCACAGCCACAAAAAAAAACGTTTGTTGTACTGTATTGAAAACTAGGCGAGGAAAGAAAAACGATTGAAAATTATGTCTACCGAGAATTGCAGTAATAATCTTATCGAACTGTTGGGTGTTTCTTTGGGATACGACTTCACAGTTGCGTTGCGGAACAATAATGCTTGCGAAGCAATGGTTTGCTAATCTTTTTTTTTGTTATTGTCCATATTAACATTTTTGTTTTTACTAGTTCAATTCGCTAAGTTTTTATAAGTGTAATGAGAAGAAGGAGATCGTTTATTTGTGAGTGGAAGTGGGAAATCTGCATTCCTTTGCAATTGCTGACCCATTTGCTTGAAGGGATCTTTCTCGATTCTACGGAATAAACTATTCAAAGTTACCGCTATTTAAAAATCTAATCGAACTGTGAGAGATACTAAATTTTTCATTACATTTACGCTAAATCAATTTGCAGGCGTATCATAAAAAGCAAGCTGACGACGTTTCCGCCTGAAATTCTTTCATTAGTTAATCTGAGGATACTGAATTTACGCGATAATTCACTGACATCCGTTCCTGATCTCTCCGCATTTCAGCAATTACAATTTCTGTATGTGGCTGATACCCTGACTTTTTCGATTGAAAGTTTACTGTTTTTTATTGCAGAGATTTATCTGGAAATAAATTGACTACGTTTCCGGAGACAGTTTTTGATTGTACTGAATTAAAACTGCTGTAAGTTTTTCTGTACGAAGGTAAACCGCCATGACTAATCTGATACCGTTTTTAGGGATCTTTGTGATAATTCTATTCGGGGGACGCTTCCAGATAAATGGAGCAAATTAAGCAGTATGTTTGACTTTTTAGGCTGTTTTTTATTTTTGCTGACATTGCTGCTTTTCCAAAAAATAGAGCTCGAGGATCTGTGAGTATCATACTCCTGAAAGTGTTTCTAGACTTATCCGTCTCCCGTTATAGTTTTCTGACTGGAAATGAAATAAGTGGTTTAATTCCATTGTCTTTGGGATCACTGACTCATTTAAGGGGAATGTGAGTAAAATTTTTCAAAATCAGATACTTCGAAACTTGATCATATATTAATTTATATTTAATCTAGATCATTTCGGTCACCGGAGGCGTGTGGAGCGATTTTTTTCTCTTCTGATAAGCTCCAACATTGTGATATTGGTTTCCGATCTTTATGCCGAGTAAACAGCTCGACGGAAAATAACGTTTGCGGGATCATCCCCACTTGTACTGATGTAAATTATCGAGAATGTAAGTTTTACACTTATTTTCAAAGATCATCGATTTTGACCCAACACCGTACAATTCAGGCAATGGTCTGGAAGCGTACCTAGTTGCTTATTACGGAGGCTCCTCGGGCTCCTATCTACCAATTTCTAATTCTCCGTCCTCTCAAAGTCCACCACCGGCTTCCCCACCAGTCGCAAACCTGCCATCATCAAAACGACTTCCCAATTCTTCACCAACCCAAACACAAAATTTGCCGCAAATTTCAACTCCTCTAGTTTTACCATCAGCATCATCTCCTGCACACATTTCTCCATCAATTGTAAATTCACCAATATACTCCACCCACACTGGCAGGGGCAGCATCGGAGTCGCAAAATCCAGTAATTTTGAAGATGTATCATCGATTCCGTACACTACTACATCTTTGCTCACCACAGCAACCGTACTAGACGGGACGCCTGTGGTAATGGTTTACGAAAACAATAATTGGAGGATTCTCAATGCCATGCAAGAATCAGTGACACCTATTGCAAAATCAATGAGTGATCCTACCGCAACGATCGCCAATATCGCTGGTGGACTTGCGTTTGGATTATTTTTGTTGATTTCGGTGGTTGTTAGCATAGTTTACTGGAACATTAAACGACGACGGGAGAACGAACGTTACAGTGTGATTTCGGAGGACTTGAAGTATCAGGATGAAGATGAGCCGCTAATGGGAAAACGAGTAAGTTATCAAACAAATACTTCGGGAGGAGGATCGATTACATCTTATTCGGACGGAAGCAATCAACGCTACAGCGGTGGACCGGTCGAAGTGCGAAAGAGCTTCAGCGGAGCTGGAAATCGGTTCAGTGGATTGTTTTCTCGACGAAGTAGCGGAAATTCGGCGCAGTTGACGCAGTTGACGCAAGAAGAACTTCGGAAACGTGAGAGTATGCGCTTACTTGATGATGATTTGTTTGGAATGAAAATGGAAGATGAAGAAACAGTGCAAACTAACCAGTCGGGACATTCGTCAAGTTCAGATCATCGACACCATGCTATTACTCATACTGACATTATTATTGAGGAAGAGGAAATGTACACGTTGGATTCGCGAATGCATACGATCAGAAGGACGGAAGACGGAACGAATCCGTTTGGAGAGCAAGCTGAGGCGGCGTACGCGAAAGCAGATCCCTTTGGAGATGGGGATACAATCGATCGACCTAATGTAGAATACTTGAATGTTGGCAAAGGACAGGTTGTTTCTAGTACGAGCAATACACTGGCGGAAACCGATGCAATTTCTTTCTCGACCGGATGGGAATCGAGGGTTTCACTTACTGAAGGATTACAGCAAGCTGCTTCTGAAGGAAAGAATCCGGTTGAAAACCCGTTCGGAGACGAAGATGGCACGATCGAGCGACCAAAATTTGAATATGCGAATGTTGGGGGAAATGTGAAGCTGATCACTCATGATGAAGCTGAGGTTGCGTCATTCTCAACTGGGTGGGAATCGCGAGTTTCTTTACTGGATGGAATGGATCACGCAAGTGTAAATGTGATCGAAGAGGATCACAAGAGCGGGGCGTTAAAGATATCCGGTACCTACGGTGGACAAGAAACATCTGTTTCGTCCATCCAAATGGGATCTAGTCAATTGTCGTCCGCCGCCTACGGAGGAAAGGAAACGGCTTTAACCACCACGACCGTTCAAAGTGGAGCTACTCAATCGTTGGCTGCTACTGCAAGTGGTAGCAAAGTTACGGCTTCGCACGATTCGATTACAAATGACTCAGTTACGGCGGTAAACGAAGTTAAACAGAGCGGTGGCGCAAGTAGCGTCCAGCAAAATGTAGTAACACAACAAAAGACTGAAATGCAGGGCGGAAAGAAAGTTGTAACGAAAATTACAACCACCACGACAACCACGACACAGCTGGTCAATGTTGCAACTGCTGCGGTTGCAGTACAGCCGTCGGCAGCGACAACTACAACAAAGATTGTGAAAACGATCACAGGCGGTGGAGAAGTGATTGAGGTGGACGATTTTGCTGTCGATTTGAACGCTGTTGGACGTGTGTTCTCCGTAAAGTTTCCGCATGCAGCAGGGATTGATGATGAGCTGGATTTGGTTGAAGGTGACATTGTAACTGTTGATCAGATTTTCCCTGACGGATGGTGTTTTGGCAAGTAGTCCAAAATTGTTTTTTTGGTAATCAATGCTAACTAAAGATGATTTTAGGATGGAGTCACAAATCAGGACACGTCGGGGTGTTCCCTTACTTTGTTCTTCTACCATGTCGTACACATCCTGAAATCGTTTACGATGCACCAACATCTGAATCTCGTGGACCTTTGAATGCCATCACATTGGCAACAATGTTAGAACTTGTACCACTCAAACAAGACTATCAGGCATATCCA
Organism: Nowakowskiella sp. JEL0407; assembly: GCA_027600645.1. NCBI lineage: Eukaryota > Fungi > Chytridiomycota > Chytridiomycetes > Cladochytriales > Nowakowskiellaceae > Nowakowskiella > Nowakowskiella sp. JEL0407. The sequence continues at coordinate 27,372 of JADGJK010000147.1, read as the reverse complement.
GGACAACGAGATGAAATGGATTGCAGTGTGGGAGATCAAGTTACCATAGAGTACATATACAAAGACGGGTATGGATTGGTGTATAATTGGAGTAAACGCAAACGAGGGGTTATTCAGACGAGGGTGTTGGAGTATACAGTGGTGGAATCAGGAGAGTTTACCAGATACTCTAACGAGAAAAGACGCGAGAACAGCGCAATGCCGCAGACGCCCGACACGGCGACGACGATGGAATTCCAGACATTAACATTAAGAACATTCAGCAGAAAGAAATAAAGTCACACAAACATGTCAGATCCAACTCTTGAAGAAATCCAGAAAATCCGACAAAAAAGGGAAGACCAGGCTCCGCTGTCCGGCGCCCTCTCGTACGACACCGACCTGTATACGCCCCAAGGAAAAGACAAGTACGCTAACTATGTCAGCTCCCTGGACGACGAAGATGATGAAATGAATAACGACTACGCACTTCCGAAACGCACTTTGTCCAACTATTCCGCCCCCGATAAAGCAATGATGGATGTGGTCTCCATGGACTCGGATGTTGATCCAATGGAAGGCATACGTCAGTCTCGTGTAATTGCCGACAGAGAATCTGATTATCAGCGACGAAGATTACAGAGAGGTGCGTTATCTCCGGAGCGAGTCGATGCATTTTCGAAAGAGCAGAATAGTGAGAACTCTCGCAGCTATTCGGAAGTTATTAAAGAAGCTGCGTTGGAAAAAGAGAAGGCTCGGGTGTATGCCAAAATTAAAGAAGCTTATAAGGAGGGGTCTTTAGCGGAACATCAGAGTCAAGAAAATGGAGTGAAGGATAAGAAAGGGGTTAGTGAGGAGGAAGAGAAATCGCAGAGTGCATCGAAAAAGAAGAGAAGATGGGATCAGACTGCACCTTCGACATCTGATACAGAAAAGTCAGAGTGGGATGATGAGGAACCGGTTTCGAAAACAAAGTCGAAATGGGATCAGACTCCTGTTGATGATGCTGGCTCTCAGCAGACGAAGCGACGAAATCGATGGGATGAAACTCCTGTGTCTGCACCATCTAACGCTGATAGTAAAGCTTGGGATGCAACGCCAAAAGTTCCTTCAACACCAGGTGGTAAGCGTTCTCGTTGGGATGAAACTCCTGTCGCCGCGCAGTTCGGTGGGGCAACTCCCGTTGGCAATCTCGGAATGATGACCCCGACTCCTGGACAGCTGCAGATTCCTATGACTCCAGAGGCTCTCAATGCACAAAGATGGGAAAGAGAAGTTGATTATCGAAACCGACCGTTGAGTGATGAAGAGTTGGACTCGATTTTACCTGCATCCGGATACAAAATCTTAGAACCACCAACATCGTACACTCCGATTCGTACGCCCGCTCGTAAACTTATGGCTACTCCAACGCCAATGGCTGGTGCTGGTGGATTTGTTATGCAGGAAGAGGAAGCTCGGGCTTTGGTTGCTGATACGGTGCCTGAAATTCCGGGTATCGGAGAATTGCAGTTTTTCAAACCGGAGGATATGCAGCATTTTGGAAAGTTATTGGATAAGAAAGAAGATGATGAGTTATCGATGGAAGAGCTGAAAGAGCGTAAGATTATGCGTTTATTGTTGAAGATCAAAAATGGAACTCCCCCGCTTCGAAAGGCATCATTACGTCAAATCACCGACAAAGCTCGCGAGTTTGGTGCAGCGTCTTTGTTTAATCAAATTTTACCCCTTCTCATGTCTCCTACTTTGGAGGACCAAGAGCGACACTTGTTGGTGAAAGTTATTGATCGAGTACTGTACAAGCTGGATGATTTGGTTCGTCCGTATGTGCATAAGATTCTTGTCGTAATTGAGCCTCTCCTTATTGATGAAGATTATTACGCTCGAGTTGAAGGGCGAGAAATCATCAGTAACCTTTCAAAGGCTGCTGGACTTGCAACGATGATTGCCACAATGAGACCGGATATCGATCACGAGAACGAGTATGTGAGGAACACCACGGCACGTGCGTTTTCAGTTGTTGCTTCGGCGTTGGGTATTCCGTCGTTGCTTCCGTTCTTGAAGGCCGTGTGTATGTCGAAAAAATCTTGGGAAGCGAGACATACTGGAATTAAAATCGTCCAACAAATTGCTATCTTAATGGGATGTGCGGTTCTCCCTCATTTAAAATCTCTGGTGGAATGTATTGCACACGGACTCGTGGATGAGCAACAAAAAGTGCGTACCATTACTGCTTTGGGAGTTGCTGCGTTGGCGGAAGCTGCTGCACCGTACGGATTTGAATCATTTGATTCAGTTTTAAGACCGTTGTGGGAAGGTATCCGAAAGCATCGAGGAAAAGGATTGGCGGCGTTCTTGAAAGCCGTTGGGTTTATTATTCCGCTGATGGACTCTGAGTACGCTAACCATTACACGAAAGAGATTATGGAGGTGTTGATTCGAGAGTTCCAATCTCCAGATGAGGAAATGAAGAAGATTGTATTGAAGGTGGTGAAGCAGTGTGCCGCAACGGATGGGGTTGAGCCTAGCTTTATTATGGAACATATTTTGCCGGAGTTCTTCAAACACTTTTGGGTTCGTCGTATGGCTTTGGACCGAAGGAACAGCAAGCAGTTGATTGAAACGACGGTGGAGTTAGCGCAGAGAGTTGGAGTTTCGGAGATTGTGAAACGAATTGTTGAGGATTTAAAAGACGAGAGCGAACCATACCGTAAAATGGTCATGGAGACTATTGACCAAATTGTTGCTCAACTCGGAACGGCGGACGTTGATGAGAGGTTGGAAGTTACGTTGATTGATGGGATTTTGTATGCGTTCCAAGAACAGACAACGGAGGACGCTATCATGTTGAATGGGTTTGGAACGGTCATCAACGCCTTGGGAATGCGAGTTAAACCGTACTTGCAACAAATCCACGCTACTTTGGTTTGGCGATTGAATAACAAGTCTGCAAAGGTCCGTCAACAAGCAGCAGATGTAATTGCAAAGATTGCGTCCGTAATGAAAATTTGTGGAGAAGAGCAGTTGATGTCACAATTAGGGTTGCGTTTGTATGAGTATCTTGGAGAGGAGTATCCGGAAGTCTTGGGTTCGATCTTGGGCGCGTTGAAAGGTATTGTGAACGTGATTGGAATGAGTAGCATGAATCCGCCGATTAAAGACTTGCTTCCTCGTCTTACACCAATTTTGAAGAATCGTCACGAAAAAGTGCAAGAAAATTGTATCGACTTGGTAGGTCGTATTGCTGATCGAGGTGCCGAGTTTGTGTCAGCGCGAGAATGGATGCGTATTTGTTTTGAGTTGTTGGATATGTTGAAGGCACACAAGAAGGGTATCAGAAGAGCAACGGTGAACACATTTGGGTATATTGCAAAAGCTATTGGACCTCAGGACGTGTTGGCGACGTTGTTGAACAATTTGAAAGTTCAGGAACGACAAAACCGAGTGTGTACTACAGTTGCGATTGCGATTGTTGCTGAAACGTGCTCTCCTTTCACAGTGTTACCGGCGCTAATGAATGAGTACAGAGTACCTGAATTGAATGTACAGAACGGTGTTTTGAAGTCGATGTCATTCTTGTTTGAGTACATTGGTGAAATGGGGAAGGATTATGTATACGCGGCTACCCCGTTATTGGAAGATGCGCTGATTGATCGAGATTTGGTACATAGACAAACGGCGTGTACGACGGTGAAGCATATGGCTTTGGGGGTGTACGGATTGGGATGCGAGGATGCAATGATGCACTTGCTGAATTATGTGTGGCCAAATATTTTTGAGACGAGTCCGCACGTTATCAATGCGGTTATGGATGCAGTTGACGGATTGAGAGTAGCCTTGGGGTGTGGTACGATATTGCAATATGTTTTGCAAGGGTTGTTCCATCCGGCAAGAAAAGTACGGGAGATTTACTGGAAAGTATGTGATTTTGGTTTAATTTTTTTTGAAATTTATTAATTTTCATTTTTGAAGGTCTATAATTCGATGTATATTGGCGCACAGGATAGTTTGGTTGCGTATTATCCTCGTATTGAGAGCGATGAAAGGAACAGTTATGTTAGACATGAGTTGGACTTGGTGGTCTGAAAAACAAGAACGTATGCTGATATTTAAAAATTAAATTTCGTTTGATCTAATATTTTGTTCTCTTGGTAGTCGTTCAGAACTTTAAAAAAAAAATTCGTTTTGTTTATTAATAAAAAAATTCGACACATGACTACAGCATTCTCTTTTTTCTTGGTCGACATCCACCATGACGAACGGGAGTACGATCAGTAACTCTAATAATCTTCCACCCTAAGGCCTGTAACGACCGCGTCGCCTGTTCCCGTCCAGGACCAAAACCATTGATAACAACTTGTATATTGTCCACCGAAATACCCTTCAAAGTCGCACGCGCCGCCATCTCTTGCACAACCAAATAACCGGCATCCGAAGTCCCTCGATTTGCTTTTTTCAAACCGACCAAACCAGCAGAAATCGAGACCAACACAGCACCGTGACATTCCGTAAGAATTGCAAATGTATTGTTCTTCAGGGCGCGAATATGAACGACGTGGAAGGACGATGCACGATAATTTGAGTTACTGTTATCTTTCAAATCAATTATGATCTCCTTATCATTTTTCGCTGGGGAAAATGCTGCTTTGACAAAGTCCTTCGCATCCGGAAAATATCGATTGGATTTTGGAGTTGAGCCATCATCGTCGTTGGCTATATCTGCTAAATTTTGTGCGGGGGTTTCAGGTTGCGGGGTTATATTGTCAAGTAATCTTTTCAGTTGGCCCGAAAAATCGTCTGAGTAACACTTTCTGTCGGATTTAAGGAGTGGCGACATGGAGAATTGCGGCAGAGATTTTGCAAGTGAAGATGATTGAATAGGTTTAGTGTGCGAAAGAATTCTGAAAAAGGTTGATCGTTGCATATTATTTTTTTCGGTGCAACAAAAAGCTGTCAAATCATCGGTTGATTTGTTTTTGTTGTTTTCCAGATAAAAAAAAATGATCTTGTATGATGAATGTTGCTGATGAATACGTTGCATTCGACTTCAATATAATCTTACAATATATAACTGCACCCCGCAAATATTCTTTATTTCCACAAATAACTAAATTTGCTAAAGGGAAGCTCAATTACTTCATTCACTGCCAAATAAATGATAAAAACAGCAATCGTCAGTAAGATATAAAGTAAATTCTTCAAAACATCGCTCGTGCTCAATATTATCGATTTCCCATCCCTTTTCTGAACCTCGCCCACAGCAGCCTTTTGCTCCTCTTGGACTTCCTGCTGCCCGTTATCTTCTTCGACGCTATCAGTTTTTAGAATCGGTGAAAATTGTGTGACGTTTTCCATTTTTGGGTCGTTTCTCGATTCATCTTCCCCTCTATTGTGAGCCCTCTCCATCTCGAAATACGTTTCCACAAACTCGAGATACTGATCTGTATCCTCACAAGTATAAAATGTGTAAGGAATTTTCCCTGGCGGCAATAACCCATCGATCACGGTCGCACCTTCACTCCGCAACAGCGAAATCTCCACGAAAGTTGACACCAAACTCTCTCTCGCAGCCGGTTTCCGCAAACTCCGAGAATACGCCCAATTTCCAAAGACGTCAATTATCGTTCCGGTTTCTCGATTCGCAAGGAAGCCATAGACCCTTTGTGATTCGATGAAGGGCAATAGTTCTAGCAGCGATTGCGATTGAGGTGAAGTTTTATCTTTCGAAGTAAAAGAAAGTATATTTTCGGGCTCGATTGACAAACTGAAGATTATTGTCCACGATTGCGTCGGAAAAGTGGTTCTCGTTATTTCGTAAAATATTCCAAGAGTTGTGAGTACGTGTTTAGGCACGATATAACTTTGCCAAAACAAGCTTTTGTTTATTTCGTCCTTTAAAGAAAATAAATTGAACAAATCCCTATTGGAGAATAAATGGGGTAAAATGGTTGGAATTTTACCTTCAGTGTGCGCCATGTGGTTTCGTCCAACTCGGCGGGTCCACACACGTAAGTGATTTTATTGGGGAAAGCGGCGTAAATAAACTTATTAATCTGGTTTAATAATCTGGGTGGAAGCTGCGGTGGATTAACGGGGGAGCATTCCTCGATTTTCAATTTGGAAAGAAACTGATCCCAAATCTCTGATACCGATAAATAAGTCAGCTTATTCGTCTTTGAGAGCTTATTAAACCATGAGTAAAAATCCTTTTAAAAAGATGAGAAAACGATAGCCGAAGTTGCAGCAGAGAGACCTTACCCAAGACTTTTGACGAAGTTCACCCATCATCCCAATCATTCTCTTTTCCTTATTCGACATAAAACTTCGCGCCAGCCTTGATGATTCCTCATACTTTTTCCTCAATTCTTCATTCTCGCCATCAACCAGCAAACCTTGTTGAAATGCCGCACAAGCATCTTGATACCGATTCAGTCTCATCAACACGCAGCCTTGCCTGTACCAACCTTTTCCCCAACCAGGATTATAAACGGTACACTTCTCGGCGTAGTCCAAAGCCGTCAACAACATCTTTCTCTTCTCTTCTCGACCGAGCTTTCCGCAACTCATCAAATACGCTTGAACGATATTCGCCAACACTGCAGAATTCGTCGGCTCAGATTCAACCGCTCGTATGTAATTCTTCACAGCATCCTCATAATTCTCCTGTTTATAGGCCTCGTTGCCTAATCTTTTATAATTCCCAGAGATTTCTAATTTTTTAACGTGCTTCTTTTTCAGCTCTTCCAAAAGTTTGTAGTATTTTTTTTTTTGCACGTGGTCTCCGGTTTTATCGTAAATCTCGACAATCCTTGAGGCAGCTGCCACATGACTGCTAATCGAAGATGATTCGTCGTGGGGGAGTAACTCGTCCGGTTGAGTGTCGAGCAGCTCTAAAGCGTCTTGAAGGGCAGATTCGTAGTCTTTCAACTGCATATAACAAGTGGAACGAGACAACAGTAACGTGGATAAATTCGGCTTTTTGGTATTATCGTTTGTAGCTACGTTCGCCAGTGTAACCATAACTTTCGAAATAAGATCTATAGCATTGTTCCAGTCTTGTTTGGCGACTGAGTGTTGAATGCTTTGGAGCATTCCTCCAACATTATATGTGGCCATTTCACCAACTATATGGGTGGCAAAGAAATTTGAAAAAGTGGTCAGCGAGAAGTAAATATAATACTATGACGATATTATTATCATTACAAATCTGTTTCTTCTTCCGCTCGGCTCATGTCATACCCTGCTCTTTGTCGAATTGTTGATTCCCCTTCATTCTCAACACTAGTTGCACTGAACTCTGGCTCTTGCTTATGAATTTCGTTCGGCTGCTGTTCTAATACTGCGGAATTATCTCCTTCTGCAACTGTCTCCTCATTAACCACTTCTGCAGCTTCCAGCGGTCCATCATCTACCCAACTTGCATCTGTAGGATCGCGATTCGCCGAATCCATTAACATCTTCAAAATCGTCGGAGTTTGAAAAATATGCGTTCGGCGCTGTCCAGGTACTCGGACTGGAATATTGGGGTACACATCTTCAAAGAAGTAGTATACGTGGCCACAAAACATCCCCAAAAGATCTCCGGTCGGCCAAACGTTGTTAAGAAGAACTGTGAAGCCAAGTAAGACCCATGGAAGGTATGGAGCTCGGAAATTAAATAATCCAAGGAAGTTCATCCGGATAGTCGGATTTCGTCGAGACCATATGTATACCATCATGAACGACAGTGATGATGAGAGAAACGCTATTGAAGATAATGATGATTTGGCGAAATAACTCACAACATTCGCAACCAGTGGGGAAATTATCTGTAATCACAATCATTACCGGTTAATATGCGACAAATAAAAGTGTGCTAAATTTGACATACAAGCATAGATATCGCACCAAGAAACAGTAGCCAGAAAAAATCTGCTGTTCGGTTTCTGAACGAACTTTCCTCCAGCATACGACTGTATTTGAATCTGCAAGAAAGCATTAAGACCTTGCCTGAAGGTATTGGAGATATTTAGGTTAGCATTACAAGAAGAACATATGGAAAAATAAATCCAGTGATAAAGGGCCAAAATATAGGAAAGTCGTCACAAGCCTCCAATACTGAATAAAAAAAAATAGTGAATATAGCAGTATTATCCGATAAATTTAACAGTACCTGTTTATGTTTCCAAATTAGCACCCAATTATAATGTAAATGTATGGGGGCGACAACGTTCAAATGCTATGAATAATAATTAATAATGAAATTACGTCTACTGCGAAGTTCAAAGACATACACATAATACAGTGACGAAAACTACAGCGGATACATATGTTCGAGTAATTGGAGGAATCTCCAAAAACCAGTCACCGAAGGGAGCAGGAAGAATCTCACGAAGTCGATTGTTCATCGTTGTCAAACGTTCATTGGCTTTGGCGCGAAAAACAAACAACCACTTTTTGATGATAAACTTCACCAAAAGAAAAATTCGCTTTCCCTTCCCGCACCACAAACTGCTAATGGTACTCGGGTTTCTCTGTTCGTTTTGTTATTAACCGTACCTAGTATTTAGATCTCTTAAAGTTCTATAATCTTTGCGCGCTGATAACTCTTTCGGAGATTTATTATTTATTGCATACAATCAATACTCTAGTACTGAAAAAATTGCATGTTGGTTGCTGCGCTGTGGATTTCCAAAAAGGTGCCAAAATCACACAAAAAAAAATTTCACAAATTCACAATTTCAGTTTATGTTATGTTTCCACGAACTTGTCCGCCAATCTTACCGCGATATTATGTCTCTACTAACAATCTTTACTCTATTACAGATAAGTTAGGCAGAACTGCCTCGGCGTCCGTCAGTTTCCAACAAAATGCAACTCCTTTTTTACACCCTACCCGCCCTATTCTATTCAACCATCATCATTATCAACACCTCAGTCAACGGTTTTCAACCTTTAAATATAACGATAACTCCAAGTCTGGAAATGACGATTGGCGTGGTGAGTACAGGGTATATTTTCACCTATGTGTGAGCTTATTTTTCATTTTTATTCGATAGACACTTTCCATAAAGCGCGAAAGGCGTGGGTAGAGACACCTATCCAGTGGAAGCCGCTTCCGATTGGTGCAGGTTTAGCTTTACTTGCATTGCTTCATTTTATACATGTTTGGAGAAGAGAAAATAGACTGAGACAAAAGATCTCCTTATCCGGTGAAGATTTTGAGGATTATACGGTTCAGGGACCTTGGCATGTAAGTAAATGTTGTAATTTTTTGAGATCATTTCAACATGTACTTGAAGATCCAACTATACGCAACTCTTCCTTTACGTTCGATTTCTCGTCTTTGGGGAAGATTAACGAACCTTACCATCCCAGTTTCGCTTCGAAGTCCTATATATAAACTATACTCACGTATATTTCAGTGTAATCTGGAAGAAATTAGTGCTTCTGATCTTTCAGAATATCCCACTTTCGGTGACTTCTTCTATCGTTCTTTAAAATTCGGAGTTCGTCCAATTGATCTGCATTCCGCTCTTGTTAGTCCTGTGGACGGAACTATTTTAAATTTCGGGATCGTGAAAGACGGTAGATTGGAACAAGTTAAAGGGCTGACGTATTCGTTAAAAGCATTTTTGGGGTCGGATGGACTAACGGATGATGAGAAGATACCTTCAAGTCATTCCCATTCGCGGGCAGATTCTGCGGTAGATATTCGAAAGGAAATAGACGAAAGTGAAAGGCCGACGGGAAAGGAGAAATATTATTGCGTAATATATTTGTCGCCAGGAGATTATCATCGATTTCATGCACCGACGGATTGGGTTGTGGAAAAGAGAAGACATTTCGTGGGAGAGTTGTTCTCCGTCTCTCCCTACCTGGTGAAGCAGTTGCAGAATTTGTTTGCAGTGAATGAACGGGTTGCTTTATTTGGTAAATGGAAATATGGTGCGTTCGCTATGGTGCCGGTGGGAGCTACAAATGTAGGATCGATTAAATTAAACTTTGACTCGGTAACGAAAAAGATGCGAACTATTTTTTCTGTACTGATTTTTCTCTAGTCACTTACTACGAATCAACCTTCCGTTCCCATAGGAACATTTTCTGAACGAACCTACAGGGAAAATGGAAGTTTCTCAAATGGATTGGGTCTAAAGAGAGGTGAAGAAATGGGTGGATTTAGAATGGGATCAACTGTGGTGTTGGTGTTTGACGGGCCTCCACAGATTAAGGATGAAAACGGAACTTTGTTGAAAGGGGCTGATTTTTCTGTATCGCGCGGTAGTAAAGTGCGACTTGGTCAGCCGCTTTTAAATGTTTTATAGACAATTTTTACAAAAGATATAGATCTTTAATTATTTTTAAATTTTCTTTCTTTCGGTTTTTTGTTTTTTTTTTTGTTTTTTGTTTTTCTTCTATCGTTCTGATTGGGTGGACTTGTGGATAAATTTTTCTAGGATTACCGGACTCTTTATTTTTTTTATCAAATAGATAATAATCAACTATCTAGTACAAAAAATCTGTGTGCGAATGTCAGCCAATTCATCAGAAAATGTGAGCGAACCTCGATTAACATTACAACAATGGCAAGAATTGTATGAACAACGAAGTCGAGTACATGTTCTCGAAAAGCACATGAAAGGTGTTCAAAATCGGAGCGGAAATGTATTAGTTTCAAACGAAATCCAAGAAACCCCGACAAAGTTGAACGGACAAAAGATTTTACAAAGTTTGATCGCCAGTATTGAAGCATCTTCAACTGCTACGCAAAAACCTTTTGAAATTGACTGGGATAATCAGCACAACATAATCGAAAATCCTGACTCCGCTCGATCCACAGAAGACTTGACACTACTCCGACGGTACGAGTTGGAAAAGCGACACCACCTTCCTGTAAACTTCTTACATCTAATGTTCTCATACATACCGTTACATTCCTTAAGCTCTTTTTTCTTAATCTTTCTCACGCTTTTGATGGCACTGATAAACGTACTATTCATCTCTGCCAATTTCCTTGCAGAAGGACTTCCATTCCTATATTACTACATATTCAATCAACCTTTAAAAATCGACATTCACATACCCGTTCCTTACACTACAAACGCAACAATTACAATCCTCTCCGGCTCAACACTCGATTACACGTCCATTAAACTCGGAAAGACCTTTCCCCTTCCAGTTCTTGTTACATTGATCGAAATATTCTTATTGCTCGTCACACCAATAGGCCACGTAATCAGTCATCGCAACGTCCTGCGACTATATCCCGACATTTACACGTTTTATGAAGTTTGTCATGTCGCTAGTAGAGTCTCGGCGTTTCGACTAGTTCTATTCTTGAATACAGAGTATGTGATGAGCTGGATCGGAAAGGCGATTGCGGATTCTCGAGCGGTATATAATTCTTTCTACCGAGATTGGAAGAAATCGACAGATCAGAAAAGTGAGGACGAAGCCGATTCTTTCGAAAAGCGTAAAGAATTAGATTCAACTACTACAAATGAAAGAAATGATAGAGAGAGGTTAAAGAGCCGGATTAAGAAATTCTTTTTATTTTTGATTGTCTCCGTTGCGGTTATTTGTGGGATCGCAGGGTTTGCGTTGAAGTTGCAACAAATTCGATTGATTCCCAACAACGCTCCATGGGAAACGACATGGTCCATTCGACAATACTTGAGCGTTTTGGGATTAATCATCAACGTGGCCGGTATATGGCCGCATATTGATGTTTTTGAGAAATTGGAGTTTGTTGGGATCGATCCGGTTCTGTTTGCAGCAGAATATGCTTTGTGGGCAGAAAATTCAGTTGGAAAGAATACAAAGAAGAGAAAAAGAAAGGGATGGTGGGAACGAAAGTTTGGAAGGGCAGTGTGGAAGTTCTTGGTTTTCAAAATTGGAACCACCGGGGAGGATTTGCAGAATTCTCTTGCAAATGCGGTGAAGAAATGTCGAAATTGAACAGAATACACTTCATTATGTTCTAAATCACAAATCATCCTTAGTACACAAAAGCAAATTGCTATCCTCAAAAAACCTACAAAGTTATTTGTAGTTATGACTGTTCTCTCGTTCAAGTTACCTTCATTGGAAATCGATTCCACTTACATTGCAACTATAAAAATAAAAGTTGACCAAAAGTAAACAATGATTTCATCAGTGTCAAGAGAACACAAATATATGGGAATAACAATTGGCACATAAACGCGATACAACTTGAGTTCAAAAACTCAAAAAAATTAACAATTCGTTGAAAACGACCACAACAAGAGCAACAAATAACAAAAAAGTAGAAAAAAGATCATTCGCAACCAACGAACAATTCGATTTGTGAACACTCCAGTGTGCTTTCTGACATTCGACCGAACAGTATCGAACTTGGAGGCATCTTGAACATCTTTTGTGCTTTTTCCAGGTTAATCCCCATCGATCACACGTCTTTTCATCAGTATATACAAACAGCGAAATCTTTGGCAATTCGAACACAAGTTTGCGTTCCATCATTTTGAAAAGTTCTTCGGTTCCTTCCAAATTTTTAGTAGTGTCAATAATTTCTTCTTTCTTCAGGGCGGAGATTACAGTCGGAATTTTGAGCACGATTGACAACGGACGGGAAACATCAATCACCGACTCGTACTTGTAGTTCTTCATAAAGCGTGGCGTGACAAATAGATGAAACGGAAATTTGACCATGTGATCATTCGAGAATTGCTCCATAAACTTTCCAAACAACAGATACTTCTTTTTCATTTTTTTCAGTGTTTTTTTATCCCCAAAAATGCTCACCCCTGTCATCTTGCCCATTTCATTCATTGCATCCTGGATTGATTTCAAGTCCTTACTTCCCTGACATAAGTCCATTATTCTCGAAAACATCGTTTGTGGAGGATGGTACAGAACGCCAAAAGTCCACTCATCATCAGCATCCCCGGCCTCGTCAATTCTCGTTGCAATCAATCTGTATGGTCGAATGAAAAGTTTGGGTCGTTCACGATCAACTGATTTGAATTGTGTCTGGCGAGTTAGAGTTGAGCGAGTGGATACGTTCAATCGCACCTTTGCATTGCAATCGATGCGATCAAGATTTCGTTTAATGTATTCCTTATCTTCAGATCCGCAGACGGTTGTGTCCGTAATCAAAAATTTCTCACCACATTCCAATAAAATAATCAAGTCACCTAAAGAATGATTACACATAGAATAAAAGCAAACAAACGCTATTTTACCTTTTACTCTTCTCTGAAGCGGCATAAGGAAGTAGGGCAACAACATTCTTTCAGCGTCATAGTCGTCGTTAAATCTAAATGTAAACCCACACTGAGCAGCATCGTTATTTGTACTTCGAAAAAGCAAGTATATTTCAAAGGAAGATCCAACGGTTCTCGGTGTCAGACACTTCGAAAAGAATAACAACAGCAAGATCTTCGTCAGAAGTCGATGAAGATAGCGGTACGGAGTAAATCATTTGCAAGTGAGCGTCGCTGCCGAATAAAATGTGAGCAGACTTTTCGCGGATCCACTTCAAAGGACGAAGACGAGAAAAAAAGGGGCATCTTAGATTTTGTCGAAAGAGTACTCGGAGTAGAGGGAGCCGGACTTAACAACCCTTACTTGCCCCTAGATAGTTTCCATGTGATTTGCGTCCTTCAAATCTGCGAGATCGAACATGCTGCTATGGCTTTTTGACACCTTTGCCAACTCTTTTACGATAAAATTTATTTTCAAAATTAAAAAAAAAAAAATTCAAAGGATCACAAAATGACAACAGCAAATTCATTCCAAAATATCAAAAGAAAAAAAATTAATCGACCATCCCACGTCATTCAGAGTCAAGCAACGGCAAATACTTGTTCATTTCTTTGTGGAATTGTTGTACACATGCACGCTCCGCTGTGGCCGCGGTTTTGTGGTGTGGGTTTCCAAAATACAGAAAAGCTTTTCCGAGCAGTGTTCCAAGTTTAATACTCTGATTTCCGGTACCTTTGTGTCCACTAACAACCTTTGAAGGCCAGTGTGGTTTATTGTCGTCATATTCAATATCGTCCAAGTCCTCTTCAGCATCAACCTGGGCGGAACCTGCACCAGCGGAAACTTTGAATGTTCCAGAATACGTTTTGCTCTGACAAAACAAAGATATTATAAAACGATAAGATTTTGTAGAAAAAAAGTGTGCAGTTAATTACAAAGGCAGACAAGACTTTTCCATGAAGTACACCAGCTCGGAATTCGGCATCTTCGCCATACAACTTCGTAATCGACATAAGCTTTCCTGCTCCAACAGCAAGGCTGGCGTTGTGCGTTTTCAAACCAAACAAAATGGAATTTCCTCCTCCAACTCCAACGAAAGCCGTTCCAGAGTGAATTCCAAGTCCAACGACTTTACCATGTCCCAATCCAATTCCAAACAATCTCGATTTTAGACCTTTGACAAATGCGATTCCAGTTCCAATCTGAGCTCCGAATGTTCGAAGTTCAGAGACTGTAGAGTTTAAGTAGGCATGTTTGGCCTTGAATGCTACAGTATCAAACCAGGTGCGCGATTGCGATCGAGAAAGGCGGTCAGACGATGGAAGCGTAACCTTAACAACGACCAAAACATGAGGATGTCTTTCTTCCGGTGTGTAGATCGAAACGTTAAGAGTAGTTTCGTCTTCTTCACCGCTAAGATCTTCGTAAGTAATTTCCAAATCATCTACAGCTCGATCTTTCTTAACGACATAGAAGATTTCCCCAGTTATAGATGTAGAATAATCGGAATATTCTTTGAAGAACGCAGCGCTTCGCTATGCGGAAAATTAAAAATTAATAAAAATTAAATCGAACAAAGTTCTACATACACCCTGTCCAATAACGCTGATGGTAAGGTTGTTATAATCAAAGTATGAAAACGTGAAGTTTCCATTGTCTGGCCGGTAGATTACATAATCATCATGAGGATTAGGAGACGGCGAGGGCGCACCCGGGCATGTAGGGGAAGGACTAGGCGAAGAGCAAGGGCAATCTGGCGTCGGACTAGGAGACGGAGAGCAGGGAGGCGTCGGAGAGGGACTAGGTGAAGGAGATCTGCAAGGGCATGTCGGCGAAGGAACAGTTGTCGTCGTTGTTGTCGTGGTCGTAGTGGTAGTGGTAGTTGTAGTTGGAGATGGGTATGGAGGAGGACATGGGGAGTGGTAAGGAAAACCGCCACACATATGAGGTCTAGTTCTAGTTTCACCCTTGGCAAAACCATGAATCTTTCGACCTGAGTGACCGTGATGACGTTTCTGAAGAGATGAGTCAAAATCGTCGTAATGTTCCAAAGGATCAGAGAACATTGGAATATCGTATTTGTCGTCCCGAGGTTCAGGCTGAACAGCCCAAAAAGACGCCGATTTCCAGAATTCAGTGTCAGGGTCAACTTCGGGAAGATATTCTCCTTCTTCTACAGCGTACAATTTATTTACAGACTTTTTGTCGAATCCGTGGTGGTACTGGTTAATTTGGAAAAAAACAAACACCCTTAGGAAAATTCTTACGCCTTCATACATTAGTAAACTTACCTGCCCAAAAGCCATAATATGAATCAAAATAGATCCAAAAATGAGAAATACGATTATTCTAGAGATAATACGACACTTTCTGCGACAGCGGTCTTTTTCTGAAAAACGAGATTAGATTTTGTGCGTCTTGGAATTACAGTTCATACCATCACCGCCAACATGCAAAAGAGTGTCATCCTTGATTATAATGGTGTTTTTCTGGGCGATGCTCTCGGCGTCGACGTGGGCGTCGGTTTCAGGAAGTTTTTGGTATTTCGTCATAAACACTCAACGAAGTTTTGAACGGTGGGACAAAAGGTCAAGTGGCACGGTTCATCTTTTGTTGATACGTTTTGTTTTCTCGACTGGATTCTGCCAGCATTTAACGTCCATTTCAAAAGTTACTTATGACAATTTATACGATTAATTGATTAGAGATTGCTTTTTGCACTGAGATTGTTTTTAGAAGTGTTTTTTATCCGCGGTCGGTCATCCACACCGATCTTATCGTTTCCTGGATGAAATTATAAAGATGGCGCCGCAGAATTACAAAATAGAATTCGCCATTCTTGGTACTTCGTCCTAGCATTTAAGTAAAATATATCGCGAGATCTCAACGATTTTTTTCCCAATTTCTTTGGTCAACTTTCACTACATTCTATAATACAACTCCAACAGATTGTATCCACCGTTTCCTTGCCTGCGCACGAGCAAATCACAAAATTCAGATATAGTAATGCTCATCTGCAAATAACAAGTGGGTGCAGGACTCAACATCCAGTTTTTGATAGGTGTTGAAAGATTTTTCTTTATTCATACTGTAATAATGATAATAAACAACAAAGCTAAACTTCAAAATTTTAGTCACTTCATGATGGGAACGCTGGAGGAAAAAAGGGATAAGGAAAAAAAAAAAACACAATGCAAGTTATCAAAGGTAATATGAGAAAGATTTATCCCACAATACAAATCCGTCGGGTGGTCTTATCCGGTGTTACCCATTCCGGCAGCAATACCTTGGATGGTAACAACCTAAGCGATAAAAAATGAATATACTGAACTTTCTAGATACAATTATCTTTCACTCACCATAGTGTCAACCAAGATCTCGTTTGACGGCTGGTCAGGTAACTCTTCCGCTTGTCTTCGCAACTTCATGATTTCAGCTTGAATCAAATGAATTGGTGCAATAAATGGTGTACGAGCTTCGATTGCACGCAATACGACTGGGTCTTGCGCAAGCATGGAGTCTACGTTCGCCACTTCCATTACAAGTTTCTGCACAGTCTGCAATCGTTCTCGAAGTACTTCTCCGATACCTAATAATTCCGGTGCAACCAATCGGTCGTCGTAGTATTTTGCAATTCGTACATCAGCTTTAGACAAAACCATCTATAATTTGGGAAGGCACAAATTTAATTAAAAGCGTACATAACAAAGTTTCGAACCATACCTGAATCAAGTCGAGCAATGATTTGAAGAACGGCCAGTCATTGTACATTTCTTGGAGAAGTCCAATTCTTCCATCCTCCTTAATCTTTGAGAATGCGGTATCAATACCAAGCCATACGGGAAGCTGTGATCGAGTTTGCGTGAATGCGAAGACCCATGGAATGGCACGTAAAGTATCAATTCCTCCAGTTGCTTTCCTCTTTGCCGGACGAGATCCAATGTTCATCACTCCAATATCAGAGATCGGGGTTGCAGACCGGAAGTATCTATTTCAGACGAGTAATTAGCAATGCCGAAAACGAATATGTAAAAAACAGTCATTACGGGGTGAATTCAGGAGTTCCTCGCACAACTTGACGGTAGGCTTCGCAAGAAATATCAGACATTTCCTTCATCAATGCCCTCCATTCGGGTTTAGGCTCCTCTGGTGGTGCAAGTGTTGCAATTAACGTTGCCGTGGAGTACCGTTCCAGAGTTTGGATAGCTGTTGGTGTGTGACCAAAGTGGTTGTCGATAATTTCACCTTGAATGGTAATACGCATACGTCCTTGAACAGTTCCAGATGGTTGTGAGAGAATAGCCAAGTGCTGAGGTCCACCACCACGACCAACGGATCCACCGCGACCGTGGAATAGGGTTAACTTGACCCCATATTTCTCGCACGTTTTAACCAATTCTTCTTGGGAAACGTATAATTGCCAAACGGATGTCAATCTTCCCGCATCTAACATTAAAAACGTTAAGTCTGTACCAAAACCCCACCGCAAAGTCATCTTACCTTTCGCGGAATCGGAGTAACCAATCATGACCTCTTGATGTCCGTTAATGTTTTGAACATACCAAGGAACAGACAGAAGCCTCTCGATGGTTTCAGCGGCACCTAATCAACAGGAAAATAAGCAAAGTACAATGCAGAAAAAATGCTCTTTCTTACGTTCCAAATCCGCTTTCGTCTCAAACAATGGAGCAACTCTCATTGGCTTTTTCATTCCAGAAACTTTTTGTAACAATTGCACGGCTAAAATATCCGATGGCTATTAAAAAATCGAAAATAATATAAGTAAAAATATAAAGAAGTTTAAAACGATTTGCACATACATATTGAGCCATTGAAATAACGTAGGCGGCCAATGCGTCATTTCCGACAACGGTCAATGCTCTGAACGTGTTCATAACTTCACGAACATTCTCCGACACAAATTCGGCACCTGGAACTTCAGGCCATGAAGCTGGAACCAATGGTCGTTTGCTTTGGAGTTCTGTTTGCAGAAAGAGAAGTGAGATTTCACCTATTCAAGCGGGAAGGATAGATTATTGTACCTTTCAGCAAAAATTCCTGCTTTTCTTCTTCGGACCATTCAGCATAGGCACCAAGTTCAAGATATTGCGTAATAGCATCAACTGCCTCCTTATGACGCTCAGATTCTTGTCGAATATCTATAAAAGAGTAGATAAGCAAAATTGGTTCCAATACAAGTCAATAAATTTACCAAGTTTCACAAGAGTTAATCCAAAAGCACCCAGGCGAGCCATCAAATCTCTTAACCTTCCATTCGCGATGATCGCATCTTCGGTAGCAATTAATGAATCGTAACAATGTTGGAGTGGATCCAAAATTTCCGAGATATCGGTAATGTATTCTGGTGGTGGTGGAGGCGGGTTTTTCACACCAACGATACCAGACAAGTACTAAAATAAAGACGCAGTGGCAAAGAAATCAATGGAAATGGGCATTGAAAGGGCTTTTGAAATTACCTCTTCTGTGATTTTGCATCGATCACGGAGTGGGGCTAACACTAATCGATATGGCTCGTCTTTTGGAATATTTCCTCTGAAAATAAAAGTTTAGATCAGAAGTAGAAATGAACACTTAAATTCCGGATTACCGTGAGAAAGTCCAGTTGGTTTTTCTTCCAGTCTCAGCTAAAGCTTGCACAGTTTGGAAACTATCGAGGGCATACTTGTTGAAGTCATCCGTGGCAGTCGACATACTGAGCTCCATCATCAATTCATCGACTTCTTGATAAATCAATACAGCTCCTCTCCATCTTGCCAACTTTATAACTTCCTTTGTGACTTCTCCGGTAACAAATGGGTTACCATCACGATCACCTCCGATCCATGATCCGAATGTGATCAAAGATTGGCTAGGTGGGAGTGGATCTTGACCGATTTCCGCAAGGGCCGCGTTCAAGTTTCGGATCATCTATTTAAAATACACGGTTAGATAATAATACTACATAAATTACGGACTTACCGCTGGGATTGCATGCCAGATACTTTGTTCAATTACAGCAAGACCGTTACGTGCCTCGTCTTCGGGAGTTGGCTTGATTCTTCGCACGGTGTTTGATCTCCACGCAGCAAGGATTTCACGACGTACAGACAAGAAAATTTCCGCAGTTTCTTGTGGTGTGAGAATAGTTTTGTCTCTGACTTCCAGGAGTTCGGCAATTCTAAAGAGATGATTGCATTACGATCTGACACTCTAAATAAACGAGAAGTCTTACTTTTGATACTTTAAAACAGTTCAGAGATTAGGCGCATGAAATAAAAAAAGATGAGTAACGAAACAATCCAACTTTTGGTCAAAAAACGCACCTTTGTCAACATGGTTCGTCGTGACGCTTGCGTAGGATGAGCAGTCAAAACCAGCTCGATGTTCTGTTCCAACAACGCCTGCCGAATCTGTTCAGGGGTAAAACCTTTCTCCTTCAAAGCATCAAACGCATCCTGGAAAGTTTGTCGGAACTGCAAAGAGTTCTCTCCACGTCTGTATCCACGCCAACGACGAATACGGTGTTGGCGTTCAGCAATCTCAGCCAAGATCAAGTATTCATGAAAAGATCGCGCAACTTCCAAGTAATCAAGAGGTTCCTTTAGCTTTTCACGAACGATTTCACCAAGTTTCGCGAACGATTCGTCGGTTTTCTCGTGCGTATAGGTTTGAGAAGCTTGCAAGATTTCAGAAGCAATAGAGGCCAGTTTCTCTGATTCGTTATAAAAAGAGAGGTTTTGAAAAGTTTGGGGTAAATTACACGGTTTCTTAAAATTTCAGAATTGACTGATGTACCTGGGGATCCACCGGCAACTCCAGGATGATATCGGATAACATCAGTCAAAATCTCAGAGAGCAATTGTACATCGTGCTGATTAACAAAATTGCCATTGATTATTATATAATTTCCGAAAAAAAAACTTCACTGAAAAAACATACATCCAAAGGTTCAGAGAAGGTTACAGGGAATGTTCTGAACGTAGGTAAATCTTTAATAATGTCATTACCGGTAGTTTCTGCAGTTTCGTGTCCGACTTCGGCAGTGTATGCTTGGAAAACTTCTTGTTTGAACCTATAAACGAAATTAATTTGTATTTCTCATAAATCGATAACAATAATTGAACGTACTCTTCGTAGTATTCGGCGTTAGTTTCGGTTGTGGGAGCAACAGCGGTGTATTCAGTGTCAGACGCTAACATTCGAACAAAGAGATAATCTGCTGATAAAAAAAAATGTAACACGAAATGCACCGTGTAACGTCCAAATTTATCCTGCTTTTTTTCCGCAAGTGTTGTGGAAAATTAACCTGACATCATTTGTTTCCTTCTTCCCTATAGAAACTGCGGTAGAATTTCGCAGAAAAACGTGTGAATTTTCCCTCTAGTGTAAAGTGGATAATTAATTTTCATCTGATTTGTTGGGGTTATCTGGTTCAAGGAGTTTAAGAAAGAGATCGACTTTTGGCCCCTGTCCAGATTGATTGGTCAAAGATAAAATTAAGAGTTTAAAAGTATAGCTCAGCAGGATCTTCATAGTATACCTGACCTGACGACGTGTGCGATGAATCTCGTGTTGATCGAGATGGAACCCAGATTTTGAATTTTCCTGATGGAACACGGATTTTAAAAATAAAAATTCAATTGCACATTAATACTATCAAAACTCATGTTCATCCCCTTCCAAACGAAAACCACCTGCTAAAGTCCATCACATTAACCAACCGCAGCAAAAATTCTTTTACATCTTCAAATTCCGTCCCATCAACCCTCGACACAACTTCAAAAAATAAATCCAACTTTTCCTCAAACTCTTTCCCAATTTTGATCACTTGTTCATCCTCCTCACTGATCTTATCACCAGTCGAGATCACAACGAGTCCACCAATTTTACCCCGTCCAGATTGAATCTCCCAATCTTCCTCCAATGATTGCCGCTCCACTACTCCACAAAACCGTTCACACAGTTCAATCAAAGAAAAAATAATTTCACCAATTTTTGAATTTATGAACGTGCCAGATTGAATTATTCGCAGAAACGTTTGGTGACTGCTTTCGAGTTCTTCGAAATTTAACTCGTCCTCTTTCTCTTCTTCTTCCTCACTTTCGTCACTTTTTCCCGTTGTTTCGTCTTTTTTCGTATTTTTTTCCGCGGATATTTCATTCTTTTGGTGGTCGGATGTATCTCGATTCAAGCCAGCCTTAGTCGCCGTGGTTATCTTCTTTATCATCAACTGATAATTTGCTTCGATGACTTGTAGCTGAATCAAAATAAATAAATTAGAGCATCATATAAAATATTCAAATCGAAAATAAATACTTGAACAAAATTCCATAAACAATCCAAAAAGAAAAGCATTCGATTTCGAGTTACCCACAGTCCCGTTTTCTTTCTATTTACACTTCCAACGCTCGTAACCGATGTCGGCGATTCAGGCACCGGAATATTCAAGACTCTCTGTGCACCACCTTTAATCCCCTTTGTTAGCGCATTTGACCTCTTTATCGGGGATGTTGTTGTTGCTTTCCGCGTTTTCGTATTCTGTAACGTCATTATTCGTTGCGTTTTTGCAAGTGTTCGTTTCAGGATTAATAGAAATGAAAATATCTTTGCGTATCTGTCAACAAACCAATTAGATTTTTTAAATGATTGTTTGAGAATTGAGTTACCCTTCCATATCAGACTTGGTAAATATCTGATCCAGTGGCCAATGCACGTCAAATTCCAATACTATCGGAACTCCGAATAACAGATCGTCATATGAAGTCAAACTACTTTCTATAGAACACTTAATTTAAATTAAGATAGGTTGATCAGAGCAAAATTTACCAGTTTCCTTTAAAATACGAAATGAGAACAAATCTAATTCAGCATCATCCATCGCCGATGTATTCCTTGCCACTCGTAACAGTAAGGAGTTTAAATCTGAGACCTGGAATTACATTTTTTCTTCACACGTCGATTTGATACCAACTTACCGAATTCTGTAACCAATGATAGTCTTGCATTCGTTTTTACTTTCAATGCTTCACATTCGTCCAGAAAGTAATTGAAAAAATCACCCTTTCCAAGCAAGAAATAATCTCTAAACGCCTAATCTATCATAAACACAAGGAAAAAACAAATGAGAAATCATCCAACTACCTTTAAATAAACCAAAAACCGTTGCTCAACAACCACAACCTTCCAAAGTTTCAATCCGATGTCCCTCTTCAACCTCAAAATATTCAACTCAAATTCCAATTCTTTAAAATCATCCATTCGCAATGCCTTTATTAATTCGCTATTCTCCGAAATTATCAATGTTGCGGATGGCGACGCCGTATCGATTTTCTTCTTTCTCTCTTTTTGTTGGGATTGAATTGTTTGCGTCGACTTGCCAATAAATAAGATATTTTCGCACGCTGTTTGTGAGAGGAACACAGGTTTTTGAGAAGGAATTAACGTGTAAGTATTCGTCCATTTTGAAGTAGTTAACGAAATGTTCTGTAAAATCCAGATCAGAAAAAAAGCAATCCAAACTCAAAACAATATCTCACCTCATTATTGACTTTAACGAAAAACTCTGAATAAGGATCATACAATCGACCAAAAACTAACCATCCCACCAGCTGTTTATAGAAAATCACCATACACGAATTAAATAATCTTTCCATTATCGTTGCGATTCGAGTTATGCCGACTGTTTTTTGCGGGTAGAGTACAGAAAGAATCTGGGTGCCGTGGAATTTCTCTGAGTGGATGATTTCGAATAGATTTATAAGGGATGTGAATATCTGGGTATACTAAAAAAAGAACAGGAATTATTACAGATAAAACTTGAGGGAAAGAGAGACATCAAACCATTCCAAACTTTATCAGCAAATAAGAAACAGGCGAGTTCGATCCTTCGATACCTCCACTTTGGAAATTTTCTCTCACAATTTCATGCTCAACTTTCACAATTAACGCTGTGTACCGCTGCAGCTCCAACTTTACATGTTCACATAACGCATGGTAATATAATCCTCGCGGATGAGTACTTTTCGCCGGGTTATTTGTTGCATTGTTTGTTGCAGAATTTGAAGTTGTGGGGATTGCTTGGAGGTGCATTGACTGGATATTTGCAAGTAGCTCTGACTCTAGATTTGAAAACGAGACGATGGAGGACAATTTGTGGTATAGCGAGCCGATTTTCAGCAGGGAGTAGAGTCTGTGTTTCTCGGAGGGATGCAGGAAGGGAAACTCGTTAGTGATGGCAAATTCCAGATCGTCGCTCTCCGGGGACAGAGATGAGAATACTTCGCCGGGTGTTCCATACAGCGCCAGAATTATTTCGTGGATCAGAATCATTCTTGTGAATTTGTGCGATTGTTGACGAGAACGCTCTGACACATCATTCACGACGCGTTGAAAAATATAACTTATTTAATGCGAATAAAAGCAAAATAGATACATTAAATAGACCCATGGGAGATATATTGTTAAACGCTCCAATATCATGGTATTCGCACTCTGATTCTAATTCCTCAAAATATGCAATGAATGATACTATTTTTCAGTTAACTTGAACACCAATGCATGGCCTCATAGTTAATAAAAAGCTGTTTCTTTTAAACTATAAAGTCTTCGCTAGCTAACTATCCACAAGAACAAAGTCTAATTGATTTTATTGAAAATGTACGATTTATTTTGAACTACTCTCAAAAATAAAATGTAGTAAAAATTCACACTTTTTTTAAAACCCTGGCTTGAAATACGCTCCATTTTTCACCAAACTCTCCCAATCAACTTCCTCCCCTCGCAACGCTTTCGCAATCGGATGATAATGTCCCAGCACAACCAAATCCCTCGGCGCCTTTCCCTCATTGTTCTTGATATACGGGTTCGGTGAAGCATATCGTAATATACACATCGCGTTGCTATACGCACCTGAACGAATCGCAATATGAAGCGCCGTATCCCCAACTTTATTCTTAACATTGACTTTGGTGCGTGCCGTGATCAAGCACTCTACAATTTCAATCTTTTCATCATCTCCCACCACGTCCATTAGCGCTGTATTCCCCATTTCGTCCTGCTTGTTGATAAATTCCGAGATTTGATACTGGACCGTCGAACTATTCATGCCTTGAAGTTGCGGTTTCACGTGCGAGTCTTTAAATTTCCCCATTGAGCGATCCGTTAATTTGGCAACGATAGTCTGATGCACGCCCTTGAAGATTAGCTTCACGATATCCAAATGTTTATATTCACAAGCGAAACTGAACGGCGTCTTTCCATCAGAATTCTTTTGTCCCGGATTTGCTCCGTACGCTAATAAAACCAAAACCGTATTTATCTTTCCTCTTTGACACGCATGGTGAAGGAGTGTTTCATTCTTGTGTGTTGCAATGGTGGTTTTCGGATCGAAGCCGTAAGTTAACAGCGATAAGTAAATCGACGCCAAACTCTCATCAACCAGATTACGTGGATAAATCGCATCAACTTGCTTTAAAGATTTGTAGAACAGCTCAAGATTGAATTCAGTTTTGATGTTGGAACCAATGCTTAAAAGATATTCGACGGTTTTGCAGCGACCCGACATTATAGCAAGTGTAAGCGGAGTGAGATTTTTTCCTGTTTGAATGTCAAGCGTCAACGGATCGAAGCCAACAAGCTGTTTGCAATTTTGAGGATCGGTACTTTGGACCGCATCGTGTAAAGGTATTTTTCCAAGGTCATCTTTCGCTTTCACATTGACTCCCCATTCTAACAAATACTTCAAAACCTTGGATGGCGACTTGACCGAGCAATAGTGTAGCGGCATTCGACCACGAGTATCAGGTGAATTTGGATTGGCCCGCGGAATATTTGTCATCAACACTTTGGCACATTTGATACTGTCGAAAACAGCGCAATAAACAAGCGGAGTACGATACTGGGTATCCAATACATGGGGGTTCTTTGTTCGTTTCAACAAGACGAGAGCAACCTCATCATGATCCTCGATGCAAGCAACGTGTAATGGTGTGATTCCTTTTTCGGTTACAGCGTTTGGATCGACCTCTTTGAAAGATAGCAAAAGTTTAACTAGTTTCACGTTCCCGCAAAACGCAGCGATGTGAAGTGGCGACAAGTTACGTTCCATCAAGTTCAGAGCAGTCGGGAACTTTGCAAGCAGTTGTTGAATAAAAAGCAGATCCTTTGAAAACTTCGTAGCATAGATAAACAATGAAAAATGGCAGAATCGGAAATCACGAGTGTCGTAAAATCTTTTTACCAGTTTGCGAAAAACAACCGTCACCGCGGAAGTCAGATAAAACCAAATCAATTCGGCATTTTGAAAAGTGTAGGCTCGCATTAACATGTACGCCATCATTGCAGTGAAGAGAAATGGGGGGTTTGAACCGCGAAAATTGTTTCCGATATCAGCCGACTTCGCAGATAAATAGTAATTTGTTTTGAGGGTTTCCAACGAACTGGCGAAGGATTTAAGCGCCTCCGTATAGTTGTATTCGACAGAGTAGTACCAAGTAATCAGCGGTATTGGTGAAGGTTGATTTGTCTTGCTGGCGAAATTGCAAACTTCATTTCTTGAAAGAATCTGTTTGAACGGGGAAAACAACATTTCCTCCTATTTTTTTCAAACCCTATAGATCTAAATCTGCAAGAAGCAAAATAAAATACTTACAAGTCGATTATCAACGTCTACCAACTTTCGAAATACTTTGTTTATGAACCCTGGCGGAATTTTGTCCAGTCTGAATTTGACCCACTTCAAACATAACAATGGATGTTTACCCAACGAGTTATACTTTTTACAAGTAAGAGTGATGTTTCTCGGAGAATCCAAGTAACAAAAGATCGAATGGACCGCAGCCGTTGGCTAAAATGTCGGTGATCGTTCAATTTTAACACAACCTTGGCAAAATAACTACGTACTAGAGCAGAAAAGTTTAAGGAACAAGAAATCAAGCCAGCGGAGCCGGAGCTGGTTCCAGGTTGAAAAACGATCCCGAGCATACAGAAATACAAGCCAAAGTTTTGTTCTGGTGTTACACTAACCAAATTGGGAATTATTAACCAAACACGATTTTCCGTAGTGTACTTCAGCATGATTATTTTTAAATGAATAACTACTAACACATGAGATTGCATCACAGATGCAAACAAAAGTATATATATCACCATTTATTAGCTATAGATCAAGCTTATAATTAATCTGCATTAGAAATTTTAATTCATCAATCAGAGCACAGGCCATGAACTATATGTAAAAAAACATTTATAGCAATGGAAAAAGTTTGCATTATTTAAGATTGATTTAATTTCTTATGATTTTGAGCCAAAAATTTTGTAAAGAAAAAAAAACCCCCCAGATCTGGATTAGCGAAAGAAAATGTAATATTAAATTTATTTATCAATCTTTCGAATTATGGACTAAAATACAGATAAAGACTTGTCGATGATCAAATTTAAATGATTTGCGATAGAAGTATGGATAATGTCCAAGATAAATGGTCAACGAGAAATGTTTTCCGAGAACTTCAAATCGTCCATTATTAAAAAAAAAAAGCATATGGGAACTCGGAAAAAGAAATTAATAATAATAATAATAATGATTTCTTTGGTTTCGACTGGTTCCAAATACAAAAGTTGAAATCGCGAACTAAAAATAGAGCAAACTATCCAGAATATTAAGTTAACCCCTTTCATTTTTGATCTTAAAAAGGAAGTTTTGGTGAACAAGAAGAAAAAATAAATAATAAAATATGGTCAATTGATTTCACAAAGTTCCCAATCCCCTCATAAATACTGCAACACATTTCATTATTATTTTAATAAAATATATTAGTGTATTTTCCACACAACAACAACGAACAAAATGAACAACTGGCACATTCTCAAGTGTCCAAAAAAATTCCATTTGCCCCATCAAATTACAAATTTATCCCACCAACGTTCTTTTCAATTTTACTTATACTCTGAATCAACCCAATCGACTTTCCTCCCAAGTTCAACGGCCTATTATAATATTTCAAATTAAAAAAACAACGATCAATCCTCACTCGCAACTGAAATACATACCCTAAATAACCACCAGCGGCTCTCTTCATATACAACGCAAACAAAATTATCGTATGAAACACATTATTAAATTTCTACAAACGCAAAAAAAAACAAACAAAAAAACTAAAAAACAAAAAAAAA